>JAFIDM010057740.1:0-13101 GCA_023159025.1 Thereuonema tuberculata | reverse complement strand
AAGTCACATTTAAAAGGCTTTTCACCGGTATGGGATCTAATATGGCAATTTAAAACGCTCGATGTAACAAATCTTTTTTTACAAAATTTACACTCATATGGTTTTTCACCTGTGTGTGTTCTAATATGAGCAGTTAACTGGCTGTTTGTTGCAAAGGTTTTTTCACAAAATTCACACACATATGGTCTCTCACCTGTATGTGATCTTCTATGACAAACTAAACTGTTTGAATATGTAAAAGTTTTTTCACACAAGTCACACTTATAGTTCTTTTCACCTGTATGTAGTCTCATATGAGTAGTTAAACTGGTTAAATGTGTAAAGTGTAATTCACAAACTACACATTTAAATGGCCTTTCACCTGTGTGTGTTCTCATATGACAACTTAAGTTGTTTGATTCTGAAAATGATTTTCCACAATATTGGCATTTAAATGGCTTTTCACCTGTGTGTGTTCTCATATGAACAGTTAAGTAGTTTGATCTAATAAAGCTCTTTCCACAATTTTCACATTTAAATGGCCTTTCTCCTGTATGTGATCTAATATGACGTGCAAGTTGGCTTGATGCTGTAAAGACTTTTTCACAAATTTCGCACTTATACGGCCTTTCCCCTGTATGTGCTCTAATGTGTATAGTTAAATGGCTTGAATGTACAAACCGTTTTCCACAATGTTCACATTTAAATGGCTTTTCACCTGTATGTGATCTCATGTGAGAATTTAAAGAATGCTTTCTAGTAAAGGTTTTGTGACACATTTCACAAGCAAATGCATTTTTCTCTGAATGCCTTTCTATAGGATTGTCAACAGATACGATGTTACTTGAAAATGGGTCCATTATGGAAAATGGACCCATATAACCTTTGTGTATAAATAAAATTACAAAATAAAAAGACTGGAATTCCTATTAATTATTCTAAAAACTAAAGATATATCTGAAGGATTTAATTGTGCTCTTCACAATTATTTTGCAGCCTTTAAATTAATCGCATATATCTCCTTCTTACAATAAAGTTCCTTCTATGACTATCCCGATTCAGATACACTTTCCGAGGACGTAGTTTTAGCTCAATCCAATGTTACAATACTTTACTAGAAACAGAAAAATATCGGGTTTGTCTAAAAGGAGATTTACGAAAAGTGAAAAAGAGAATTTTACACAATTTTCCAAATTTTTAGTACAAAAATCGATTAATAAAATAATATAATTTATGGTAAAAATAAATAATTTAGAGGAAACCTAAACATAGAGGAATGGAGAAAAAGATTGAAAGGAACGCAGACCCCCACATAGAAGTGGGTAAAGGTTTAGAAGAAGAAGAAAAATAGCTTACAATGCCTTTTTAGAAATACTATTAACAGTTAATGTATCATAAAGTGAAGAAATAAAAAAAATAAAAAAAAAATAAAAAGAAAGTTAATGTATCATGATCGAAATATAATAATTTAATTTCGAAAAGGAACTCTCATTAATTTATAACTAACTGATGAGCATATGATCTTCGCGCCAAACTTAACATATACTATGTAGTCTTTGATTCTCTCATTATTTTGAAGTGTTACTAAACAGGGTTTTCAAGATCGCAAATACTTAGCTGCATTCAATCCATAGATTAAGTAATCTAAGTACAGTTTTTGCTGCCGACTGGCTGCGTCTATAAAATGTTACCACGGTTATGCTTACAATCCTCCGAGCAACCAGGCCGTCTGTAAAATCAACCCCACCGGTTACTCCAGCCAACCAGCCGTCGGATGCAGCGAACTCTGGTGTGAAAGAAACGCGCTTGTTAAGAAGGACATGCATTTCTGTCTCTATTTATTTTTTAATTTAATATTTTATCATTTTCGGTCTTACAATTATCAGGATCTGTCATCATCACAATTTTCTGAACAGAGTATTTGGTTCATAAAATAAAGCATTTTCAGTAATTAAAATCTTACTTAAAAGTTGGAAAACTTACCTCCCGCAACTACTTACACTTACTTTGAGTATCTTTTATCTGTTTGAATATATTTTCAGATTTTAAAACCCTAGATCCATTTACTGGAATAGATAGGTCTGAAAAATATTTAATTAGGCCTACTTTTTTTTTTTTTAATTTTCTATAGACTGTTTGTGTTTTCCTTCCTTCTGACAATGCATCCAATAAAACACTTTGAAGACTAATTCTAAAACTGTAATCTTGTCAACAACAATCTATTGCTTATTTAAGAAAATTAAACTAAAAGGAAAATTCGTTCCTTAAAAATATAGTTCCAAAAATTTGCAAAGCCCATAAATAGCTGAAAAACAGATCATTAAATCATAAATATGAAATATTAAAAAAACAAACAAACAGATTTTTGTAGTATTATTGTTTACTTCAGTAATGGAAGAATGGTAATATGGGGATTTAGAAACCAAATCTGTAATCCCACATTGCACACTACAGACATCTTATAATGTCCTTGTGTTGGAAATCACATGCACTCAGGGCCCCCACATGGAGCGGGGGGGGGAGGGGTTTAGTTAGTCCCTCAGCACCGGTCAAAGGGGCCCGGTCTGATGTCTTGCCCGAAAAATAAATGTATGAATTAGCCTATCACTTCTAGGCTTTTTTTTTTAATAATGAAGTCTACATTTTATTTCAACTACTTTTCTGCTTTAATTGTCTGCACAGAGCTATTCTGCATTACAATGTTTGCATAGAGCGAATTTTTTCTAAGCCTTTTTCTAAACTTCATTTCTAAAGCTGGAAAAGTAAATGTTGGGATACAGACAATTCGGCGAAGACAATTAGGCGAAAGACAATCTGGCGACCAGACAATCCGGCGACCAGACAATTCGGCGACCAGACAGTTTGGCGACTAAAGGTGTCAAGGTTAGAAATTATTTCAAACGAATAATTAATTTGAAATGAAACAAGGTTTTTTTATGTAAAGTCAATTTTATTTCAAAAATATTAGTAAGTCGAATAGAAAAGAAAGGGATTAGTGTAAATTATGTGCCAGTCCTCTTAAATATAACTTTTTTGCATCATCATCAACATTTTCGTCAAAAGCTGTTACAATGTTTTTAATTCTTCTTTCCAAATCCACATACTTCGTGCGTCGCCTTTCATTGTTTCCAGAAATAACTTGTTGAATTCTTCTTTCGAAATATGCTTGTTCTTGTTGGATGCTTTTTAAAAAGCTCCAAATTGACGGATGATCACTTGAAATTCTGCTGTGGAAGCGTCTGTGCCAAGCTTCCACAGAGTTATTTGACCGCGGTAAGTCATTCAAAACTCTGTCGTAGTTATTCCATAAACATGTGGGAAAAATTGGATTTGCCCTGACATTATTCCTTCTAAGTCTTCCAATGTATGTGTCCTCGAAATATTCGGCCACTGCTATAGCCTCCATTGGATAATCTTGAAGTAGAACTTCAAAGTAGGTTGGGAGAACATGTATTGGCACAAAACTCAATGCTGTTAGCATTTTGATACGAATGGAAAATTCAACATTATTCGCAAATTGATTTTGAAGTCCTACTTCTTGCAATTTTTTGTGAACATTTTGAGCAAGATGAAATAAACAACCATGAATTGTAACATTGGGGAAAACATTTCTAAAAGCATTTATAGCTGCTAATTCGAAATCTGTGAGAACACTGTCAGGTGCTGTAAGTCGTTGATGATTTTGCAGAGCTTGCAACAATCAAACATATGTCTCTTGTTGCTTGTTTGGTAATAATGCATACACCAAAGGTATGCATGTCTCAGAAACGAATGCATGAATTGTATACAATTGATAAAATAAATTTGAGGAAACTTTAAAAGTGCCATCTGCGTACCAGTGTCTTGAAGTGGCTAGTAGCTGTACATTCCGGTGAGTGGCAAAAACTAAAATTCTGTCATTACCCGGTCCAGAGTCATGCAACAAAAAAACATCATTTTCGAGTGTTACTCTAAATTGTTGTGGAATATTCAAATCGATTAAGTTGTGCGGTTGGACTGGTAAAGCATTTTGTCGCTGTCGTGTTATTGTTCTCTTCATTGTTGCAAAAGATCGTAAGGCTGATGCTGACGCAGCAGGTATCATGTTTACGGCTGTAGTTACAATATTATCTGTACTTGTGAGACTTGTTGTTGCTTGGTTTTTGATCTCATTCGATACCAGTATAACATCGTATCTGGAGCATCAGGTGGATGACTGTGCTCACTTCGGACATTTACAGCACATCCATCAATTGTAGCGTTAGTTGTGTGTACCCTGCCTTTACAGCTATCCTTCATTTCGCATCGCCAATAGATTCTTTCATTGTTCTCCTTGTTTCGAACATAGGCGTATCCACCGAAAATTAATTTTTTTCTCCCTCTTTCTGTCTCAAGAAATCGCGCCATGAAATATAAGAGAAAGGTGTACAATGTCCACAATAATTTGACCACGTGTTTTACGATATGGAGTCAACAGGGATCTACAAAGGGAACAGGAAATGGGGTTAAACAGGTGGCAGCTTTAATCCTTTAGAGGGGATTAAATCCAAAGGGTGGGAAAACCCAACATTCTAATTTGCTATAAGATTTTCAATCACATGAATATTTGTATTAGATGAATATTTGTAATAAATATCTGTAAATATTTATTCTCTCACATTCAGGTTTTCAGATAAATACTGTACTTTATTAGTGTAAAATGAATTAAAAGCATATAATTTGTAGCAACAACATTTTTTATTAATCACCAAAGCTTTTATTCTAGAGTTCAGATTTAGATTGTGAAATCAATTATAATTCGCCAAATTGTCTGGTCGCCGGATCGTCTTTCGCCAAATTGTCATTCGCCGAATTGTCTGGTCGCCAGATTGTCTTCGGCGAATTGTCTTTCGCCGAATTGTCATAGACCCGTAAATGTTTGCGATGTCCGGTTTTATTTTGTTTCGTATTGTTTCCTTGTCCCTTGTTGTCTTCTGTGAATACTTGTTTACTGTAAAAGAAATCGTTATTTAAATTTATAAATCCGATTATTTTCTATTTTAATTTTTGTATTATCAAGCATTTTTCTAAAGTTTCGATTTTCATCTATTATGTTCTCATGAGAATTTAATTTATTCTTATTCTCATAAACTAGTGTTTTGCTATTTCCCACGGCGGCCAACATGTCAATTCTTTGTCCTACATCATTATTAAAATCATACCTCCATACTTAATGATTGGCCATTTTCGATTAATTTGTGTGACGTCATGGCAACTACCTCTATGAAATAACAGAGTTCTTCATTTCATAATAATTCTTAAGATAAGAATTAATGTTGAGCACAGGTCTTGGAAGAACGCAGTAATAAGTTTGGCAATGCAAGAATGATTACTGTTGGCCATAGGAAGGTGCGAGACACAAGCCATAAATAAATGGTGTTGGACATTCCTGATTTCAGCGCAGCATTCGCCGTGTCTGTAAGTTAGTCATATCATCGTTGGCAGACCTTCCGATATACATGCCTGGATACGTGGTGGCATCTCAACGGTTGTGTGAACCAGCGAAAAATAAAAAAAAAAGAAAAGAATCAGTGCTTCGTTTCCCTGCTCAAGGAGTTGTTCCAATTCCAGGGAAACGCATATGGGTCCCCAAACATTAATCTTGATGCACCAAAACTTCTGTAAGTACTCTTTCTTATGTTATATTTACAGTGAGGCCAAGAAAAGAGCTATCAAAAACAAACTAAGGATCTAAGTTTTGCTATGTCAATCAATCTGCAATGACAATTAAAATTAGCTCAGAAAATAGCCTACTTAACTATGTCAAAGTAATACGACATAAATATGAAATTAAAAAAAAAAAAATATTTTTTGTTACCCTTAATTTTGCAATTTATTTGCCATCTTTAAAATACCCCAAACATCACCATTTTTCTTATTTTGTAGGATTGCTTCTGCAAAAGTTTCACCTAAATTTCTAATTTTCTTAAAAATACAAACTAAAACTACAGTTTTCCATTGCTTACATAGCTACTTCTTATTTACAAATCGTTTGATTCAAAAAAAAAAAAAAAAAAAAAAAAGAGAAATTCGTCTTAATTCCACTGCTTCTGTGACCTACACAATTACTGGAAGGTTTTCAGGATGCTGATAGAGGGAAAAAAATCGTGTCTGAAGGAAATCTTGAGGTTTAGGATTTATAATTCTCTAGACGTGGCCAAAAACATCGCCACTGACCGTAAGAAATGGAAAGATATTGTAAATAATATATCGAATTCTGTGGCACCTACAGCAGTGTATTGGCTGCGAAGTAAACCTGCACCAGCTAAGGACTAAAGTAGAAGAAGAATTCAGCAGTTTTCCTTACTTAGTGATAGCATTATTTGTAGAACGTAATATTGAGAATTAAATGAAAATCCGATATGTTGCGAGTTTTGTTTTGATTATTCGCATGAGCAGTAGTTTTTTTTTTTTTTTTTTTTTTTCTCATTTCTTTTTTTAATTGTTAGAAAATCCTTAAATTTTGGATGCTTTTAGGTACTTCTTAGAGGTAGTGTTTTTTTTTTTTTAACAGTTGGTAGAGGGATTTCAGGTATTCGAGTTGGCAAAACTTTTAAGACCTCTCGATTAGAAACATGGAGTCCCAATAAACTTCAGAGGTTTCCTTCCAAATTTGTTTTCCATTTAAATTTTTCATGCTCATTATTTACTTATTTTTATTTTTTTTAAATAACTACAGTATGTGCCAAAATAAACGATACTGAAATAATTGTGTACAAGAAAGGTCTGTGACATATATAATACAAACAGTAGAGGAAGCTTGCGGTACCTGGAAGTCAATTTCCATGTTTTCTGAGACGCAGAATGTGTGTGTTATGATGTCCGTTGCATTGCAGACAGTACTCATAATGCTCACGGAGAAACTCAAACATGATACATAATTACACACTTACTTTAAATGGATGAAAAGATATAAAGAGAACACCAACCACAAGGACCAAAACAAGATCTTCGAAAATAAAAAATACTTTACAGATGGCTATGGCTACAGAGACATCCAAACCAGACCAGATGCCTAGTAAAATAGAGAATGAAGAGTTCTGGGTTGACATCTGAGAAATTCTGGTGGTTCAAAATAGAGATTTACCATGGATTAGTAATGAGCAAGATAGGGCAGACACTATCCTATCAATGAATGAAGAAAACATTACAACAGAAGACATTAAAGATGTCGTAAAGAAAAATCATAATTGGAAAATAGTGAAGATACCTCCAACCCAGCCATGCATCATCCAATCACGTTCCTATGTATAATGTACAAGATCCTAAGAAGCTGTATAACCAAAAAATTCATTGAACATATTGATTCAAATGAAATACTAACAACAACAGGAAGGAAGCCGCACAAAATCTCAAAGTTGCAAAGAACAGCTGATAATAGATAATGTTATCATGGAAAAAGCATTTGGCACACAGAAATCTAAACTACCTACATCGATTACAAAAAGGCTTATGACTCAGTACCACAGCTGGCCAACTGAAGTACTTGGGATGTATAAGATACATCCAAAATTGATATACTTCCTTTGAAGTATGATACAGTAGATGACAAGTTTTAAGTTAGGAGAAATCACAATTAATCCTATAAGAATAAGACATGGAATCTTCCAAGGCAATGCTCTGAGTCCACTATGCTTCTTCTTAGCACTAATTGCAATTTCTAATATCTTAAATGATAGTCCAATGGACTGCAAGATCATCAAGAACCACCTAATGCACATAGATGACATCAAACTTTACGGAACATCGAATCAACTACAATAACTAACAGGATTTACTGAAATCTTCACTAGATACATTAAGATGAAATTTGGATTAGATAACTAGAGAACCCAGGAGATTAGACAAGGTAAGCATGAACAGCAAAGATACAATCTGGAAGATGAAAAAAAAAAATTGAAGAAAATTGAAAAATTGAAGCAATAAATGAAGGAGAGGAAAATAAGTATTTTTGGAATTATGCAGGGACAGCAATTTGAGCAACAAGACATGAAGATGAGGCTTTGTATAACACCATAACAGCTATAAGCACCTAATCCAACCCTGTACTCACATATTCATTTGGAATAATCAGATGGACTGAAACGGAACTAGATGTTATGAGAAAAGCAAGGAAAATACTCACTAAATATAAACCGTGCCATCTGAAATCAGCAATAGAGAGGATAGTGATTCCCAGAAAACAAGTAGGGAGAGGGCTGAGTGATCTAATAGAACTATGCAACAATCAAATACAAAATTTTAGAACCTTTTATTCAAAACAGAAAAACCCAAGCAATAGTTCATCTGATACTAAGTACAACCCATTAAACCTCAACAATAAAGAGCAAAAGCTGAATTTAAATCGAATCATTCAGAGGAAGGAACTGGACCCAGAAAACTTTGCATGGAAGACACTACAATGACCTTCAACAATCTTACATAGATAAGAAAGCTTCTAATACCTGGTTAGCTTTAGGAACCATGTTCCCTGAAACATAAGGATTTATGATTGCCATTCAAGCAAGGCTGCCGGGTACACGTGAGTCGCCTTTGTGCGAACTTTAAAAAAAATGCCCCCCTCCCCTACAAAAGTCAATGAAAGTAATAAAAAAGTAAACATTTCTATAATTATAATAGATATTTCTTACAGTGATAAATACAGAAGTAATCACATATGAAAAGTACATAATTTTATGTGTAAAAAAATATTTATGGATTATATGTACATAAGGAATACAGAAGTTTATAAATACAATCACCCAAGTCTAAACTATTCATAAAATCGTTCTCTATAAATATTATAGACAAATCTTTTAAACATTCTTGAGTTATGGTGGATCATAAATAATTCTTAATTATTTTGAGTTTCGAGAAAATTCGCTCTCCTGCAGCCACTAATACTGGTAGTTAGATAAATTCTTGATTTAACATTGTAAATGATTTAAAATAAATACATATAATCCCTGACCAGTGGTGCCCTCAACAGCAGAAAATCCCCCCAAAATGTTTGTGCAATCTAATAATAAGTGTTCCGTGTGGAGTATTATCAAGAATTATCAAGTAATATTTTGCATTCTGAACCATATCTAAAATTTGTTTTTGTCTACTTTCGGAATTATATGAATTATTTCCTTCTCTATGCCATCTCCTAAATAATATGCAATATTCTTTTTCTCGGATGTTTGAATGCAACGTAAATATTCAGACATTATTTTATCAAATTTTGCAATTGTTTCTACTAATTTTAAAAAATATCCATTATCACTGTCATATAATTTTTATGATGATCCTCTAAAAGCTAAACACTGCAATGCTAACTACTGGATTAAGTATATTAAGTATTCAATAACGAATTGCAATTTTTTTTTTTCAGTATTATACAATGTCTGTACTAATACGTCAATCATAGTTCTATTACTTAAAAATAATTTAAGTTCAATGTATTTTGTACTATTTCATGTTTTTTTAGTATTTTTGACAAATGATGCCAATCATTACAGCCATATCCATTGCTAAGTTTTGATATGATGAGATAACTTACAACACTAGCAAACAAATCGAATTTTGTGATATTGAGTAAATCAAATAATTTCTTTTGATTTTTTCTCCATATGGGAGTGTTCTTATGCAAATCAGAAAAGCTTCGACCAGAACTGTCTTCAGAAAAATTATATTTAAGTATCTGCTAAGGGGAATTTTCTACTAAGCAATCTCTAATTTTTACAGATAAAAGTACCTGGATCTTTTGAATAAAAATTTAAAGCAAAGCTTGAAATTCGGTTTTGTTTGAAGAAGAATCTGAATATTTTCTTCATCATCTAAGGTTCTAGAACAGCTATCGGCTTCTTTTGAAGTCACAGCACTACTACCAGCTACAGTTTCTATGGTCTGTTTTGTTTCTTTTGATGTTACTGCAGCACTGGCAACAACTTCAGCATCAGTAGACGAAATCTTTCGTTTCTTTACTAAATGTGTTGTTTCTGCAGTCATGAATTTATTTAAGGAACCAGACAATTCTTGTTCGATTTGCAATTTCTTTGCTCTTCTTTTCCTGTATTGGGCTCCGGATAATTTTTTTTTTTTTATTAACTTATAATTTTCTTTTTCTGATATTTACAATTCAAAATTTAAATATACTTATTAATTTTAAGAATTTTCATGATGGGTTGGATTATATAAATATAAATTAATTAATGAATTGATAAACAATATTTGAAATTAATATTAAACACATTCAAAGATATCATCAATCTCTAGTACAACAAAATATTCTGTGTTTTTTGTTTGAAAAATTTATTTTCTATGTATTGTATACTCAATTCAGCTAGAACACTCGATGTTGGGAGTCCCATAAATATCCATGATCTCTGTAGTACAGTAGAGTCCTGCTAATCCGGACTCCGCTAGTCTGAACATCTGGTTAATCCGGACGGGATTAAAAAAAAGAGAATTTTTTTGAAAGAGAAAAAACTCCCAGAAAAAGCTGTGTTGTTCATAGACAATGCACCGTGCCTCCCTCCTGAAGAAGAATTTGTGAAAGTGGGACATTTTTGTGAAATTTCTGCCCCCGAATGTCACTGCTTTGATTCAACCAATGGACCTACATTTTATAATCCTAGATCAGTTCATAGGTTAAAAAAACTAAGGTCTATATATACAGTATATAGTAATAAAACTAAAAGTAAACTGTATGGAAAGAAAAAATGCCGCTTTTTTTTTAGTTTTACCCTTGTGTTAGGTTTCAATTTTAGGTAGAGTCCGGTCCCATCTAGTCCTGATTAACGGGACTCTACTGTCCTAGTTTATTATCAGTCAAGGAAATCTGATTATCACAAAGAAACAGAAATTATCTAATAAAAACACTGGTCAGAATGAAAATCGGCCCTGACACCATTCCTGCTGATTCTTATGTAAAATGATCTCATGAATCCGAATGTAGCCCCTGTTTTCAGGGGAGGTCCCCCCCCACATATTTTTATCACTTTTCAATAATTTGGAGGGATGAAAAAGATTACTTTAGCCTTTACAATTCTTCTGAGAGGCTAGAGGTGAAAAGTTATAAAACATGAACATTTGTAGCAAGGAAATAGATTTGGGGGGAAATAGATTTACCCTTTTAAATTGTAAAAAAATCATTAAAAATGATCGATTCTTCTGTTTTTTTCACCAATTTTCTGTATGTTCCAGCTTCCAGCCCCTCTCATCCTCCCCCAAATAATAAAAATATATTGCAACAGTTTGGAAGTGTCACTGTACCACGCTGGCGGTCTCAATACCTTGCGCGCACAGGTTTGCACAGGAAGTTTCATGCTTTGAAAATTTGTTGGTGTTCTAGGCAGGGCTTCTGTGTTTCCAAATTGTTTAAATTGTGTAAAATGGTAGACATTTTTTTACTTCGGCTTTTTCTAAGTGAATTACAGTATATGAGTGTGAGTTGTGATTAATATCAAGCATTGATTTACTGTTTAATTTGCCACAAGAGTATAAAAATCATCCCGTTAGTTTCTGCTACGTTTGCGGGGAATTGACTTCAAAAGCACGATGAAAACCCTTTCTCCGCTTCTTAAAACTACTTATAAATTTTACTTTGATTGCCAAATTCGCGATCAGAACAAGGATTGGGCTCCAACAGTTGCTGCACTACTTGTTACAGTAGCTTAATCAAATGGCTCAAAGGTACCCGTAAATCAATGCCATTTGCTGTGCCCATGGTTTGGCGTGAACCTCGCTGTCATCTTACAGATTGTTACTTTTGTATGACTTCCACCATTGGGTTCTCTAGCAAAAGTAAGCATACAATTCAGTATCCTAATATCCCTTCAGCTCTAAGACCAGTTCCTAACAATGAATCTTTGCCAATCCCCAAAAACCTATACTCTAGAGCCAGAAATGGACAGCCATGGACCATCAAATGATACGTCCATCGATGATGAAGTGTGTTCATCGATTCAACTCGTCGACAACCTTACCTTGTTACTCAGTCGGAATTTAATGATCTAGTCAGGGATTTGGAGTTACCTAACAGTAAATCTCAACTTCTTGGATCTCGACTTCAGCAGTGGAATCTCTTAAAAAAGGGCATACAAATCTCTTATTTTACTTTTTATTTATGTGCGCGAGGTATTGAGAATGCCAGTGTGATACAGTGAATCTTCCGAACTGTTGCTGAATATTTTTATTATTATTGCTATATATTATTTGGGGGAGGATGAGAGGGGCTAGAAGCTGGAATATGTAGAAAATAAGGTAAAAAAAGGAAAGAATCGATCATTTTTAATGATTTCTTTACAATTTAAGGTGGCAAATCCCCCCCCCCCCTCCCCAAATCTACCTCCTTGCTACAAATGTTCATGCTTTAGAACTTTTCACCTCTCTAACCCGTCAGAAGAAATGTAAAAGCTAAAATAATTCTTTTCATCCCTCCAAATTATTGAAAAGTGATAAAAAAATGGGGGGGGGGTGATGGGGGAAAACGGGGGTTATATTCGGATTCAGGAGGTCATTTTACATAAGATTCAGCAGGAATAATTTAAGGGGTCAAAAACAAATTTTTTTTGCAGACCAGTGATATTAGAGATTTTTTCTTTTTTGAAATTCTTCTTTTATTGCCTTTTAATTTTAATTCATCTGATGCCTGTTATGTGGAATTTATTTTCACTTTTTAATAAGATCATCTAATATTTAAATATATCAATACAATTTATTAAAGTCTTGTATACACATTTATTGTAGTATGTTATTATACATACAAGGTGTATAACTTTGCTTCCGCCGTTTTTTCTCCAACATTTGAGGCTTTAATGAAACAAATTGATTACACATGTATCATTCAAAGTATTGTCCATCGCTGGCCACTACTTTCTCCCATCTTTCGGGCAGTGTATGAATCCCGCGTCGAAAAAAATTGTTCATCTTTTGAAGCGATCCACGAATTGATCCAATTTGTGACTTCTTCATGAGATCGGAAGTGTTGGTCAGCCAGGCCATGCGCCATTGATCGAAACAGGTGATAATCTGAGGGAGCAAAGTCTGGAGAATATGGCGGGTGGGATAGGACTTCCCATTTTAACGTTCACAAGTACGTTTTGACCTCTTTTGCAACATGGGGTCGAGCGTTGTCAT
>JAFIDM010057739.1:1541-13101 GCA_023159025.1 Thereuonema tuberculata | reverse complement strand
TAGAAATTAGAAATTCAATATTCAAAAATAATATATGAGTATAAAATGACTAACAGAATATTAAAAGAAAACAAACATAATGGTTTTAATTTTAATGACTTAAAACATAATCATTTACCTTAAACCAATGTCAGCCAGAAATCAAACCAGAATAATCAATACATTTAATATTTATTAGTATAAGTCATTAAGAAACATTAAGAATATTTTTTTTTTATTGGAATGAACATAAATATGTGGAAAACTTACATACTGACAAAGGAAAGAAGGAAGAAAAAAAAATACTTTATAAATTCCACTTTAATTTACCCTGAATTAAATCGCATATTAAATAATGTTTGACTTTTTTTATATGAATTGCAGTTAAAAATATTTTTATCTAATTGACTAAAAATTTTATTTAAAATTCCTTCCTTTACTCTTAATCCATAATTATTTTTCGGTTTTTTTTTTGTTTTTTTTTTTTTTTTTTCTTATAGAAAAAAATATTTTTTTTTTTTTTTTTTTTTTTTATTTATTTATTTCTAAATTTAAAATTGATTGATCAAATTTAACTAAACTTGCCCAAACATTTCTAGTATTATTTTTTTTTCTCCAGTGCTTTTTAAAAGGGTAGTCATTGAAAACAAATTGTGTAACAAACATGTACATGACTCTTTCCTGAGGTAACAGAATTTTCTTCAATATTCTAAAGTTGTTTTTTTTTTTTTTTTGTTCTGTATTTAACATTTTATAATTTTTAATAATCATATTAAGTATTTGCTAAATTATTCTATCAATGTTTTTGATTTGAGATTTGTTCAGAAAAATCCAATTCATGAAACCATAACACAGGAAAGAGTCAATAAAAGCTTTATATATCATAATCTTATGTTTTTGTGGAAACAAATCTCTAATATGTCAAAACATATACATAAATGAGTATAATTTTGTTTATAATAAATATGTAATGGTTATTCCATTTTAATTTGCAGTTTAATTATGTGTTCTTTCCTGATATCATATCTAAAATTCTCTTTGTAAAATCTTGTTGAAGAATTAGGTAACTGTGTGTTGTAAAGTGATAATAAGGAAATGAAGGAGATTCCTTTAACTCCCTTTTAAACCTATTTTATTCTTGTGCAAGTATAACCGCTTTATTAAATTTGATTTCGTGATTAATATTATAAACATGTTGTACTATATTAGGGCCCCACACATTTATGCAACTTCTGTGGTTGATAAACGCTTTTTAATTTATTGCCAGTGTTACCAATATAGTGTTGTGAATGTTTGAGGCCACTGGCTTGATTGAGCAAAATTTCAGCATTCTAGGTCCAGCGGTTTGGGCTGGGCGTTGATCAGTGAGTGATCAGGGTGAGTAAGGGTGAGTAAGTCTTGTCTTTCTATATAGTTAGATAAAATCTTTCTTTTCCGATGGTCCGGTGCAGTTCAACAATTGAAACAACACTGTTTCCATTGTCCGGCGCAGTTCAACAATTGAAACAAAATTGTTTCCATGGTCCGGCGCTGTCAAAACATGGCTACACTGAAACGTTCAAGATGGGAACCTGTAACCGTTTGAGCCGCAATAATACTTTTTATCCGTTGGGCCACGGGGACTACATTCAAATTATTGGTTCGTTTCACTCCCTTTGTGTGTGTGTGTGTGTGTGTGTATGTGTTTTTTTTTTGTTTTTTTTTTTTTTAAGGACGGGGGAAATGCATTTACGCATACCAAGGAATTGGTAATGTGAGACTCACATAAAACCCTACGTCCGACTTCCAAAACACCCTACACGGAACCACCGTCAGGTACTACATCGCGTAGGGCAGAATGACTAAAAGTCCGACTCACATATCATTTCGCAACTGATCAAGTCTGATTTTCTCAGCCATACGAAGTTTCCGTATAATAGTGGCAGCATAGTCAGCCACTGCCGTCCAATTAGCCTGGGAGATAGTCATCAAGCCAACGATGTTCTCTGGAGTCACACGCTGTCGAAGGAATTTCTTCAGCTCATTTCTATCTTCATGGAAGCGTGGGCAGACAAAGAAGACATGCTCCACATCCTCGTCCAAGAACTGGCAAGTCGGACATGACGCACTGTCGACAATTCCGAAGCGCCTCTGGTACGCTAGAAAACAACCATGGCCACTTAATAGCTGAGTCAGGTAGTGATCCACCTCACCATGTTTTCTTTCCATCCACGTTGCAATATTAGGTATAAGATTATGAGTCCATCTTCCACTGGTCGATGAATCCCATCGTCTCTGCCATCTTTCCGTTGTCTTGCTTTTCACGGCCTTCCTGATCTTGGGTCGGTGAGCGTCACGACGTTCCCGAATACCACTGCATATCGCGCTTCTCTCACTTGCTAAGAGATCGATAGGCGGCATCCCTGCTATGACGCACACTGCATCATATGAAACTGTTCGAAATGCACAAGCGACCCGTAGAGCGCATTTCCGGTGAACCGAAGTCATTTGACATACATATGATTTAGTCTTCGTGGCATGTAACCAGATCGGAGCCGCGTAGAGCATGGTAGAGATAGCCACACTGGACAGGAGTCTTCGTCGGCTCTGCCGAGGTCCCCCGATGTTCGGCATGATCCTAGCCAAGGCGTTGACCACTCGTGCAGACTTTTCATTCACGATTCGAAGATGTTCATCGAACCGAAGCCTTGCATCAATCTGAACACCCAGATACCTGAGAGAAGGCTGCGACAGAATGTCATGATCACCCACAGTGAGGGTAACGATCTCCCTCGCTTTCCTGCTGGTCACAAGAACCGCCTCTGTCTTGTGATCTGCCAGTTGTAATCCAACCGTTGAGAGCCACTGACGGATCCTGGCAACAGCCACATTCGATGTTAGGGTGACAACTTCCAGGTGTTTCTCGATTACAACCAATGCAACATCGTCAGCGAACCCCACTACAGTCACTCCCTCGGGCATTGGTAGCTTGAGTACTGCATCATATATGATATTCCAAAGCAAAGGACCAAGTACTGATCCCTGTGGAACACCGCCAGTGATGTTGTAGGTCTTCAGTCCGACTTCGGTATTATACATTAGGATACGATCAGTGAAGTAACTCGCAATTATTTTCCTGATGTACGCTGGAGCCTTCATTGAACTCAAAGTGTTCAAGATGCAGTTCCAGTTTGCCGAATTGAACGCATTCTTCACATCCAACGTTATTATGGCACAGTATTGTTTTACTCCTCCCTTCCAGCGTTTGCCCTCAATGGCCTCTCGAGCCAAATCAACAACAACCCTTACAGCGTCTATTGTAGATCTTGATTTCCTGAAACCGTACTGGTTTTCAGAGAGACCATGCGCTCCTTCACTGAATGCCTCCAGTCGATTGTAAATGATTCTCTCCAATACCTTACCTGCCGTATCCAACAGGCAAATTGGCCGATAGGACGATGGATCATTAGGTGGCTTGTTACCTTTAGGCAAAAGTACGAGCAACTGCTGCTTCCACAGATTTGGAAACACACCCTCTCGTAAACAAGCATTGTAGACGTCTAGAAAGATCTCAGGTCTATACCGGATGGCGGTTTTAAGAGCAATATTTGGAACGCTGTCTGGGCCAGGGGCTTTTGAGTCACCAATCTTTCCGCAGGCCTTTATCAACTCATCTTTTGAGATAGATGACACATCGTCACATTCTTGAGGTGGAACTTCCAAAACTATCCCCGGTTGTTGTGGAAAAAGAGTAGAAACAATCCTGCGCAGCAAATCAGGGCAGGTCGGAGGTGATAAGGAGCTACTTTTTATTTTAGCCATAACCGTCTTAGATGGTCTACCCCATGGGTCACTATTAACCTCACTACAAAGTTCCTTCCAAGCACTCTGTTTACTGACTTTAATGGCCTTCTTGAGAGCACGGCCGGTTTCTATGTGCTGTTGTTTCAACTCGTCATAGTTTTCTCGTCCATGGGCTCGTTGTGCTAGTCTTCTTGTGCGGTGACATTTCTTCCGAAGCTCCGCTATTTCAGCATTCCACCAATACACTGGATGGTGACGATTTCCTCTGCCACGTCTTGTCATCGATGCCTCACAAGCATCAGCGACAAGTCGCATAAGCCGTGACGCCTTGCTATCAGCAGATCCCGAAAGCACCAAGTCCTCCTCCATCATTGCAATGAAGGATTCACGATCAAAGGACCTAACGTTCCATGCTCTTGGAAGTGTGGATCCCAACCTTGACACACCAGAAGTGGAGATCTCGAAAATTATGGCTTGATGGTCGCTGTGAGTATAGTGACTACACACTTCCCACGACGTAACACGAGAGGCCAAACAATCACTTGTAAATGTCACGTCGATAATGGAACAATTACCATTTCTAATGAACGTTGGTATTGAGCCGGTATTGAGGAGAACAACATTCAGTGAGGCGAAGACATCCAAAAGTATCTCACCTCTTCTGTTGCTTACTCGACTTCCCCATTCAATAGCCCACGCATTAAAATCACCTGCGATGACCACAGGCCACCGACCTTGGAGCTCTAATATAAGGCGATCAAGCAACAACTCAAATTCTTCTAATGGTGCACTTGGTGGAGCGTAGACACTATAGATGTACATATCTCTCACCTTTGCCCAAGTAAATCCATGCTGTTGTGTCTGTGGAATTTCTTGGATGAAATGATTCCCGCAGATCCAAATTGCTGCCCGTCCACTAGTATGAGAGAGCCATGCGCGTGATCCCTCGATGTTTCTGTATTGCTCACAGAGAATCGCAACATCAACCCTCTCCTCACGTAAGCCACATAAGTGGTGAGCTTGGCCACTGATGCATCTAATACGACAAGCAACAAAAGGAGTCAAGCACTGGAAGAACTGGGGAATAAGATAGACGAACTATCACAATATGTTAAACCCAGAAATAATGTGCATCATGAGATCAAAAGACTTGTAAAAATGATTCGGTTATGCTTTGACAAAGTGGCAGACCAGGATGAAGATGGCAGTGGAAGTGTATCTGGAGTGTCATCTCACCCCTTGCAAGAGAGTGAGACTCAAACGTCACCTCGCCCTTTGCGGGAGAATGAGTCTCAAACATCATTTCGCTTCTTACAGGATAATGAGATTCCAACGTCTCCTAGACTAAAGAAGCAGACGAAACCAAATACATTCCTGGAATCTGGACTTCAAGAACAATTGAAGAGGAAGATGGATGATTTACCTCGCAAGGAAAGTAAAAGTGAAAAGAGGACCAAGAATTCTGACACTCAGATCAAGAACTCTGACAAAGAAGGTGTTGAAGCAGAGATACCGAAGATCCCAGTTGGTCCACCTGAAGAATGGAAAAAGGTCAAGAAGAAGCAGAGACCTCCCAGACTTCGTTCGGACGCCATAATTGTGAAAGCAAAAGAAGGTGCTTCATACGCTGATATTTTGCGTTCATTAAAGACTGATCCAGAATTGGAAGAACTTGGATCATCCGTCACGAAAATACGGAAGAGTATTGCGGGCCATTTACTGATTCAACTTGACCCCAAGGCCAAACAAAAAGTAAGTCAGCTTCGTCAAACCATACAAGGAAAGCTTCAACAGAAAGCTGATGTAGATTGCAGAACACAAACTACTGTGCTTGAACTGAAAGATCTCGACGAACTAACAGTTGAGGCAGATATTGGCCTGGCTATCCGGACTCAGATCGATGGAGCACAAGATATTGATAACTCAGTGGTAAAATCTGTACGCAAAGCTTACGGAGGTACGCAAACGTAGTAGTAGTTTTACCTACAGTACTGGCGAATCGAGCTCTGGAAAAGGTTAGGTTGAAGATTGGATGGGTGATTAGCCGCGTGAGGGAGAAGACTACGGTCCAACGCTGTTTTAAATGTTTTGGCTACGGTCATCTTGCTCGAGTTTGTAATGGTCCAGATAGGTCCAAATTGTGCCTGAAATGTGGAGGAGATGGGCATAATGCCAAGGAATGCTCTTCTGAGGAATTATGCTGTCTTTTGTGTGAGGGTAAACATCGTACTGGCAGCTATGTTTGTCCGGCTTACAAACAGGCCATACAAGCTGTAGAAAAATCGAGGAGATGAAGTTTATTCAGCTTAATCTCAATCATTGTACGGTTGCCCAAGATATACTACAACAGACTGTGTGTGTATGTGTGTGTGTGTGTGTGTGTGTGTGTGAGTGGCGGAATGAAAGAACAGCCAGAGAAAAAGGAAAATAACCCATTAATTTTAGTCTTAATAGCCTAATAGCCTAATAATTTAAATGTGAATGTTCATTGTTTTAGCTTCTCTCCGTCCACAAAAAGGAATATCACTTTGTACTGCCATATCCGCTTGGAATCGATTTTTTTTTCTTGGAATATCTCATACTTACCAGAGGGAGACGGGTGGGGGTGGGGGTGGCCTAGTAATGATAAAAATGAATTGCAAATATTTTTAATCAACGATTAATCGGGTCATTAACCATTATTTAGTATGTAAATCTTCTCAACAAAAATTAACAGTAGTTCCACGATTTACTCAAGACAAATGTTTAAAAAAAGAAAGTTTACTCAGTGGTGTAGCAAGGGGGGGGGGCGGTCCGCCCCGTGCCCCCGCCTGGGAGGGGTCTCACCAGACAGCCTAGGGGGCGCCCCAGCCAATTTATTTCCTTTTTTTTTTTTTGGTTGTTAAATGGAAATTCCCTTTTTTTTTTTGGTTTGTTTTTGCAGCCAGCTTAGGGGCCCCACCTAAGGAAAATTTCCTTTTTTTTTTTGGTACTAAAAGCCTAGGGGGCCCCACCAGTCAGCATAGAGGCACCATCCACCCAAGTATTTCCTTTTGTTTTGGTTGTTGAATTGGAGATTCCGTTTTTTTTTTTTTTTGGCTGTGGAATAATGGAACTCGTGCCCCGGGACCCCAAAGGCGTTGCTACGCCACTGAGTTTACTTACTGTTATTTTGAAATCCTCTTCATCACCTGTATCTAGTTTTCTTACAAAACAGTAAATAGTATGGGTATCATTTTCTTTAGCATGAATTAAGGTGTAATCTTGCTGTTTGTCAATTGGTGTTGCTCCATATTGATCTGGAAACCCATGACGATCCTAAAAGACAATTGAATCACTCGTCAAAATGACAAATCAATCATTCTTGTTTACGACATTAGTTAATTAAAGAAATCAATTTCAATTGCTTTATTTGCTGAAACCTAATATTTAAATATAAACATTTACACATTTTAAGAATGAATCAGAGGAATATTTCACTTATTAAAATATTTCACTTATTCTTGTTATGATAACATGAAAATAGAAAACAATTCCCAGATAATATCTTCCAAGTTAGCTTGATAACTTATTGCTGACTCATTGTTGACTTATAATTTACCTTAGCAGCTAAACTGAATCTTTCTTCCATTTTCTACAATGCATATTAACTTGATAATAATACAGTAATACCTTGAGATACGAGCGTCGCGACATACGAGTATTCCTAGATACGAGCAAGCCTTCGAGCAAATTTTTGCTTTGAGATACGACCACGCTTACAGATGCTAGGGGCCGAGCATTCGGAGCAGTGAAAAGTGAAGAAAAGTAAAGAATACAAATCAAAAAAAGCAAAAAAAAAAGAAAATAGAAAAGAAAAAAAAAAAAAAACCTAAGCTAAGTTAATTCTAAGTTATGTAAGTTATGTAAGTTACATACTGTACGTGTAAGGTACAGTAGGGAATCAAGTGTCTATGTACGGGCCAACTCTCTTCCCTCTCCCCCTCCTCCGCACATGCCACCATTAGCCGCTACTGTATCGTCCGTCAGTAAGAACTTATAATTAAAACCACATTTTATTTTATATCACAGGAATCCTTATATACTATAATTTTTTTGGGGTGTATGTCTCTACAGCAATTAAAAACATGTTTTTCCATTATTATAATTAGCACTAATAAGGGAGTTTTTAGAGAGCCAGAACGGATTAATTTTTTATCTGTTATTTCTTATGGGAAAAAATGATTTAAGATACGAGCACCTCGAATTCCGAGCTTAGTTCTGGAACGGATTATGCTCTTATCTCAAGGTATGACTGTAAAAACTATAAATAACTAAATCAGTATTGTTTGGAAAATGATTAATTAGAAAAAAAAGTTAATTGAAATAATAACTTAATGGATGTTATAACTTAATGATGGATAACTTAATTAAATTTTACTCAGATAATTGTTTCAAAGTAATTTGGAAGTGTTAAAATTTAAATTTTAAATTTAAAATTTACACTTTATGTTTAATGAGGATTGTAAAGTACTGTCACAACCTTCATTCAAAGAAATGATTTGAATTGCTCATTACTTATTAGGGAAGCTTTATTAATATTTATTAATATTTAGATGATTTTATTGTTCATAGAATATAACTTCAAGAAATTGAGAAAAAGGCCGATTATCTTGTTTTTGTAGAGCAAAGGAGTTTTACTGATCTTTTACTTCTTTGCATCCTTAGGTACATTGAGGGAATCATCGTATTTACAAAATGCAAGAGGAATTTAACAAAACTCATTAACTGTACGTAGCATAAGATAATAAGCTTATTAAGCCATAAGCTAATTTCTTAAGAACTGAAAGGTATAATAAAATTCTAGAATGGTTATTATTTTGTCTTTCCTCCACATTTAAATTTCTTTCTAATTGTGTTGGTAATTACAAAAGTTACTCGTGATTTTCAATGTTGGTCTATTCAATTTTATTTAGCCATATCTTTATGAATTTGGTTCAGTGTTTAATCGCCTTCATTATTCTATACTAAGACCAGATTTTTACTTCTCTATTTTCGTAAGACAAATTATTTAATAATTTATATGTGAATATCCTACTAGTATTACTGCAGAATAGAAACTAATAAATTCTATAATATTAATAATAATAAATACTACAAATACAACATATTTCTTGGTTCTTTCTTTACGACAAATAAATATTTGTATTATTTATTTTGATTAGTACTCTAGTATTGATTATTTTATATTTCTACAGTAGTACATCTAAGCAACTGTATTTACATGTTCAAACTTGCTTAGAACATGTGATTTGTTCTCTTGAGGCAATGTCACCAGATCCTGTCAATTACTCTTACTATACCAGTAGTTGTATTCTGATTACCTTGTAGTGAACATTTAATTATTTAATGTCTCAAGTGTTCTCAGAAATTAAATTTTGCCACTTTAAAATTACTTTGAAATAATTATCTCAGGAAAATTTAATAGTCCATCCATATAAGTTTTATTTCAATTAAAATTTAGCAAATTTATCATTTTTAAAACGATATTGATTTAAAATCATACCATTTCCTAGTTTAAATCAGATACTTCCATTTACATAATTGCAGTTGGTATTATTTTATATATATTTTTTTAGAATATTTTTTGTAAGCATATTCTACTTTAACTAATCTGTAAATATGATTTTTCATCCTTTACCCATCCAATTTTAGCATCAGTTCCTTTAATGCTACCAGTAGGTGAAAATCCAACTCCTAAACATCCTTTAGTTTTACCTGTGACTTGCATCGTCAGGTGAGTTGAATTCGTAGTCCATTGAATGAACACTGTCTTATTAGGATTAAGAAAAGCGCTTTGATTGAGGGTTTTCTCGTCGCAGCAACTAGAGAAGCTCATCCAGGCAATACTGAGGAGTATGACAATGCATAATCTTTTGAGAATAGTCATTTCTGAAACTGTATGTAAGTAAAACAAAAAATGAGGTTCAGTTTAATAATTTATGTTAATTTTTCATTTACAAAAAGAAATACAAAAAATGAAATTTAAAATAAGAACTCTTCTGTAAGAAAATTTAGACGTTTGAGAGCAACATGTGTTACATTCCCTGAAGTACATCTACAATTATAACTTAAATTATTTAAAATGTTAGAAAAGATATCTATGATAATATACGTGTATTATCATCAAAGAGGTAACGTACTGCAGAAGATCATTTTAGTAACCTTCACTGCTAAAAATTGTGTAAAATTGTCAGAATATGTGCAAGTTTTGTAGTGTGGTAATGAAGACATTAAACAACATTTAAATTCAAAAATCATAATCATCATTATTGATGGAGCTTGAAAAAGAAAAGGGCATTTCGAAATATCGATAAACTTATTTTTATCTGATTGAACTCATAATAGGAAAGACACGATGCCATCTATAATCCAGAAGGCCATTCGTAATGGGTTGTTATTGTATGCACAGAGAAACAAGAATCACCATTTATGGCGAAAAACGGATCCCTTAGTTGATCCTGGAACTCATTGCTGCAGAAAGCAATATGGCGGCGTCATAAGAACAAGTTACTGTAAGGCCTGCACAGCCAAGCTAAAGGTATAATTCCACTAGTGTAAGAGTCAGGGGGATGGAATATGTATTTCTGATCGGCTATTGCTGCAAATTTGTTTCATTTGACGATGAAGATAGCGTTAAAATGACGCGATCGCAGTTCGTTTTTCTCGCCCGGGCATTTTTTTGTCCGAAGCCAGTTTTGGATATGGATTAAACGAATAATTACAAAAAATTTCAATAATATAAAAATAAACCTAGCTGTACATAGGTATGTACAAGATACAAAGAATAAAAAAAAATATTGAAAATCTTGCTCTCTTCTACTTTTCTTTGCAGAAATTCAGAAAATAGTTAAGATGCTTTGCACTAGAGGTCGCTTAGCATGCATGGAATTAGTAATCCATAACCGATTTCCTTCTTTTTTAAAAAAAAAAAAAATACTTTATTCCTTACCATGAGACGGCAACACATAGCACAACGATCGTAGAAATACGGCAGTCATTATTTTGGATACTAATTCATAAACTTATCATCCGGAATAAAATTAAATAATGGACGTTTTAAAGCGTTTTAGTTAAAGCTTTTTCAGGTAATATTAATAGATTAATATAGGTAATCGTGAATAAAATAAGAAAATTTAACCTGGAAAATTTAATATTAAGATAAGGAAATCTTTAAACAAAGCAACTATAAATCGAAGAATTAAACGGCACTGTAGAAATAAGCAACATGAGTCATTTCTTCTATTATATATTTGAATAATGTTTTTTTATTATATTTAAGATATTTTACGCGCGTCAATAAGTATAAACTAAAAATAAAAAGGCCAGAACACACAAATTTAAAAATTAACACATTAAAATTTAATGAGCATACATGTTTCGAAATGCTTACATCTGCATTTCTTCCTCAGTGCTGACAAACAATTGTGGAATCAAGCTTTTATACAAAATTACACCAATTAAAAGAAAGTCTTAAGCAGGGACTGTAAGACCCTGTAGGAATAGCATCAATCAGGATCGTGGATCGCTGACCAATCAATGGATTGCAGAGTGTACCTCTACTGTTGAGTGTCGGAACTCCAAGATAAACAAAAAAATAAAAAGGCCAGAACACACAAATTTAAATATAAGACATATTAAAATGATCATACATGTTTCGAAATGCTTAAATCTGCATTTCTTCCTCAGTGCTGACAAACAATTGTGGAATCAAGCTTTTATACAAAATTACACCAATTAAAAGAAAGTCTTAAGCAGGGACTGTAAGACTCTGTAGGAA
>JAFIDM010057738.1:0-13101 GCA_023159025.1 Thereuonema tuberculata | reverse complement strand
TCTATATAATTTAATATACTTTATTGATCAGACGCTAAAAGCAAATTAAACATACCTTTGTCTCTCTTGCTTATAATGTTGAGTGCATTCATCAAAAAGTTTTTGATTCATTTCCATAAAAAGCTTCAGTGCATTGTAAATTAAACCATGTATTGTCCTGAAATTAAAAAAAAATATATGTTTTTAGATTGTTTATTTAGTATCTTATAGAGCCAAATCAATAAGAAGAAAACTAAAGGCTTATTTTCTTGACATAACCAAATTATTTTATTAATCTTCATTCACAAAATCTCCAATAACACAACACGCAATATTTCGCACCAAAGGACTTTATCCAGCGAAATACAACAAAAAATGAAAAGGAAAAGACATACAGTCTTCTACCCACAAAATCTAAACGAAAGGTCCCCAATCAGATGAAAAATTTTTGTGATTTGTTTCATAGAGGCATTTCAAGTTCTTGCCCTTGTAATGACTAAGTGATACATTGCAGATACAACACAAAGGTTTACCTCCTTTTAACAATTAATGCAAAATCTTTCTATTCTGGCTTAAAATTTCTGTTTTCATCTTCACATTTTCACTTCTTATAATTGGACGACACCATCTTCCTTCACAAAATTTTCATGCATTTCTAAATAAAATAAGTGAAAAGAAACAGTAACTCCAAGACATGCAACACAATCAAACTCTGCAGTGCCAGTATCACAGTAACAATCCTCTAATTTCACTGTCTGAAGCACAGTCACACAATCATGTGATCACAAGTCACATCCACTAAAACTGTCAGCACCAGCTCGTATGATTACTGATTCTCCTGCACAATTCCTCTGTAATCTTGACTGATCCAAAATTTCTGTAATCCTTGACTCAAATCTAGCATTAAAATATGAAATAATTTACTCACCATGAAACATTAAAACTTACATTTTAATCCAGCGACTCTCTCAGTTACCTCTGGTAAATAATTATAAAGCTTGCAAAATTTTTAGTTATCTTTTATATTAATTACGAAGCAAAAAGGAGCTCAACCAACATTCCCGAGAAGCCGAGGTTTGGCCACCCCTGCCATATACTATTGTAGCACTTCAGCATTTGTTATATCAACAATCTTCATTAATTTGCTGTGAATCCTTTCTACACTGCTGGATAATTGCTAAGTCGGATCACTCCTAGCAACCACAAAATGAAAGGAACCCACATGTCGACCACTGGAATAAGTGCAGGATACAGTAAGAGGTGTGCGTATGCAAATTTTGCATTGCCATGTCTGTGCATCACATGACATCACTGATAAAAGATTTGAGGATTGGAAGCGTGTGAACAGTTGTTGTTCGAAGGGAAAGTTTTTCTGGACGTTAATTGACAAACTCGAAATTTTTGGTATGACTTCCCGATATCATTTAGATGATTTTACGCATGGTCGTATTACTGGAAAGATAGAACAAGTGCGACAAATAACAGATTTTGCCAGGGAGTTCGGCATAGCCTACAGAGTTGTTTTACAGCTGTGGAAAGCACTTACAACAACTGGAATGTGTAGCAGGCATCACCGGGAAGTCGTGTTAGAAGTATGACGGCTGCAGAAGACAGATACATTGTCCTAACGGCAAAATGGAGCCGGCGCACCACAGCTCAGCAAGTGGCAAATGAGTTTCTTGCTGCCACAGGTAAGCAGATCTCCCGAAAAACTGTAGCCATATGTTTGGGACAAGGAGGACTATACGCCTGCAGACCTGTTGTGTGTGTCCCATTGTCCAGACTGCACCGTACCGCCTGTTTGCAATGGTGTCATGAGTATCGCAATTGGACCGAAAAGGAATGGGCTTCCATACTATTCTCAGATGAGAGTAGGTTCAGTCTGTCATCAGATTGTAGACACCAACTGGTCTGGCTTGAGAGTGGTACTGCGTATCGTCCAGAAAATATTCAGGAAAGGGACCGATATCTTACTTGCAATATCATGGTATGGGCCGGCATCATGATCAATGACCACACGCACCTACATGTGGTTGCAAATGGGACTATAACCACCAACGATACATTGATGAAGTTCTACTGCCTCATGTTTGCCTTTTTCGTGATGCTATCGGTGTTCTGTTCATGGATGACAATGCTGTTCAGGATTGTCTAGAAAGGAGGATATTCAATGCCTTGTATGGCCAGCACGTTCTCCAGATCTAAACCCCATTGAAAATGTTTAGGATGCTTTGGGGAGGTGCCTTGCTGGTCGACAAACAAAACCGCCCTCATCTGTGCACTGATAGAGGAGTGGGATAACTTGCCTCAACAGCTGCTGGATAATGTTGTGCAAAGCATAACATGTCGTGTGGAATGTTGCATCACCTTCCACGGTGGACATATCTTGTACTGACACCGTTCTCCAAGATGCCTGCTGTCGTTCATATGCATTTTTCCATTTCTCCGTACACAGCATCAAATGAACACCTTTGTCCTTCCAGCTGCTTCGCAACCTTCTGTATTTTCCAGAACAATAATGATCTTTATTCTAATGTCCGAATAGTGTGGCAACAATATTGCATCCTGCTGGGTCTCTACTCCCGCATACTCTTATAATACATCGCAATTTGTGATCCATCCTTAGCAATTGTCCAGTAGTGTGTATGTGTGTATATATATATTGTAATGGGACCAAAAGGGGTAAGGTGCTTTTTCGGGTTTTGTGAATGTCCGTTGGGCGCCAACCGTTGATTCGGTAGTTCCTTCCACCCCCTCCACAATCGTTACATCCCGGTTGAAACTAGCTTCAGCAATCTCGTGGCGCAAGGGAGCCACACTTCACGTTCACATACAACGGGTGAAAACACTCTCACGACACAAATAAACTTAACAACTTTTATTCAATGAAGAAATTAACACCTGATTTAATTTTAAAATAATAAAATGTTGGCGAAGCTAAGGCTTGCGACTCCGTCGAACTGAATGGAGAATTACTGGAAGATTGAGTCACTTATTGAATTAATTCCTCTTATCTGGGAACAATTCTTACTAGTTGCACTGCACTAATTTGAATTCACTAAATTAAAGGGTTTACTTAAAACTCGGAAATCCTACACGGGTGTACACGTGCATTTAAAAACCCACACAGGCGATTTACGAGAATTTTCCATTCGTAAATCACTTAAAGCTTACTTGTGAGATATTTCCTTCACAAAAAGAAAACCATGCGACTTTAACGGGCTATCCAAGTTTTCTAGCTATCCGTAACAACTTAATTTAACACATCAATGCTAACACTATGGGCCCAGCTTTATTATGGCTTTCGGTCACAGGTGTCGAGACGAGGATGCGGCTACAAACTGAAGTATCCAGCTCGGGTTCTCGTGACTGCAAGAGAGCTTGTAGCTAACGGTGAGAGCTGCTGCTGAATAGTAAGAGACCGATGTTGAACAGTAAGAGACCCGACGCTGATTAGTAAGAGAACGATCTCCTGGATACACAGCATTTTATAAACTTAACTGGCCCGCCGCTATGACGTCACCAGACCAATATCCAATGATAAGGCTTTTGAACGCTTATCTCACCTTATAAGGGAGATTACGTCACCATTACATCACCTGAGGTGATAAAAATCGATATCCAATGATATTTGAATTTTCAAAGCAATTCCAAATATGGAATGCTGACTCATGGAATTTTCCAAGAATTCTCTGGACTCAACTAAACTAAGTTAATCTAAAGCAAAAAAGAAAATTAATTCCTTTTTTTTTTTAAAATAAAATCCTCAGTTAAATCTAAATTAAATCCATTAAGCTTAAATCACTAAAATACTTTAAAATTAACCTAAACCTTAAGTTTATTAAATTAAATCCTAACATTTTTAGGTTAAAGATTTTTCTCCTAAAATCCTGACTAAAATAAATTCAGTCTAAAATAAAATCACTGATAATAACTAAGACTAATACTAACGAAATCTTTTCGCCATTAGCTTTACAAAAGAATGATTTTGAAATTATTCAAGTTTACGTTTTCTTTTTCTTTTGACATTTGTAAAAGGCAAAAAAAAAAAAAAAAATATAATTAAAATTCGACTATTTGGTTCACAATAACTGATATATGTGAGTATTGTCACATTACCCCCTCAAATATTTTTTTTAAAAAAAAACAAATGTTTTATTTAAAAACAACCCTGTGACAAACTCACATTACAAAAATAAAACAATACTTAATAACTATTTACAATGCTCTTCAGGATGTCTTCCCTTGGCAGTCGATGTCTTCAGTTCTTCTGGCATCCGAACACAAAATAAATAAAGAGTGTTTGTTAGCACGGTTTATGGTTGAAGAATTTACTATTTACAGTCCACTTAAATTATTAATTAGTGCATAATTTTAATTAACACGCTTGGTTATCCGATTTTTGGCATGAATTCCTAACCATAAGGTCGCAAATTATAAAAATTGTATTGGCCTTTTATTGGCCTGTTGAGTCAGTAATTTCCGCCATATTTGGTGTAACAATTCGGGAAACGGTTTAAGGGCCAGCAAATAACGGGAAAAATTTATGAAATAGTCCTCTGACAGGATCTGACACACGAGGTGTACGAAGTGGTTTTCTGTCCGACTACAAAGTTGTAGCCCCGCTGCCGAACCTGTCTTCTTCTCCAATGTTCTTCCTTTGTCAATTGATCGAAAATCACTCTGGGGGTTACAGGCGTGCTGCTCCGGGTGATCTCCGGTCTACAAAGGCAGTCAAGGAAGGGAGGTGGAGTACGCCCAAAATGAACCTCTAATGGCGCCTTGCTAGTGCTGTCATGCGGGGTGTGAGTATGCCAGTGGTTTATGTAGGGTAACAGTTCCAACCATCCTTTATGGTTATCCCTACAATAAACCCTGAACAATCGTGATAGTTCTTTCATCACCCGCTCCGTCGGGTTGGACTGGGGATGCCGTTTAGATGAATAAATGGGCTCGATGTTCCTTTGTCGCAATCCATCCCGCCAGGTTGTACTTGTGAACTGAGTGCCGTGATCTGTAAGAATGTTTTCGTAGTCGCCGGCTTCAGTTACGAAATTATCTAAGGCTTTTAGACAATTCCGTGCGGTTGGTTTGTTAAGGGGGAACACTCGTACCCACTTACTAAATACGTCCACAATCACCATGACGAATTTATTTCCGCTCCCCACCTTCGATAAAGGCCCATAAAGATCAATTGCGGCGATCTTATTCTTGTCTTCCGGAATGATGTTGCGTTGCATCCCTTGGTATGTCCGATTGGGATGCTTCGTTTTTAAGCACGTGTCACACGTCGATAATAGCTGTCTCACCTGTCGGTGCATATTGCGCCAATACACCGATTCACGGAGTATCAAGGCTATTTTCCTAGCTCCGAAATGCGCGTACTTTGTGTGAACAAGCCAAATGAGGTCCTCCCTCATATCTCTTGGAACCCACACACGAAAGGTCTCAGGATTATCTTTGATTTTAACCAAAACAACTCCGTCGACTAGTTTCCAGGTGTGGCTCCTACGATCAATCCGATCGTGTTCGAGTTCGTCGGCTCGCATGCGTCCTTCCTTATAGCGCTTGACAGCGGCGATCTCCGGATCCAGGTCCTGAGCTTGTTCTAGGGTTTCCCACAACACTTGGGGCATTGGAAAGACTTGCAAATCAATCGCTGCCATATGAAAGCTATGGCGTGGTCCTGTCGCCCTCGTTTCATACGTCCCTTGGCGGCTCAGTAGGTCAGGTAGATGATTATTGGTCCCTAGGATTTGTTGAAAAAACTTCATCTACACTTCATTTTATTATCGAATTTTCGGAAGAATTTTCTATCTTCCTTCTTCAAGATTACAATGTATAGTCAGGTGATATCAAATTACAAAAAAATTCCTTAGCATAGTTGTTAACAAAACTTAGCATTTTATCCTTAAAATGCTACTAACATATTATTATATTTACAATTGTTACAAATTCAACAATTCTTAATTTTAATACAATTGTTTTATTTTACTAACAATCATTATAATAATCATAATTTTTTAAATTCATCGATTATTACACTTTTTTTGTTCTTGTTCATATGAATTTTTACCATTTCCCTAGCTAAATTTACGAAAATACTCTCAACTTCCAAACCTTTGCTTCTATTGTAATTTAAGTTTCTTGAGTTTCTGATTATTATGCTTTCCAGTATTTTTCTTGTTTTTGTATCTTTTTCTAACATAATTATTTTTACTTCCTCCCTGATCCAATGTCCATTTTTCCTACAATGATATGCTACGTCAGATTTTTCTTTCTGGTCATTTTTAATACAATTAATATGTTCAAGTACCCTCTCCCGTGTTGTTCTTTTACTTTCCCCAATATAAATTTTCCCACAATTTTGGCATTCCAATTCATAGATTAATCCCATGTTAGCTTCATTCTCATTTTTATTAATTTTTTGACATAAAATATTTTTCAATTTGTTGTTGTATTCAAAACCTATCTTGATGTCAAATTTTTTACAAATTTTCTTCAAATACCAACTGCTATTATTTAGATAAGGTACTATAATTGTTTCTTTACTTTTATTTTTATCCATTTCTTTAATCATAAATTTATCATAATTACTTATTGCTTTATTTAGAAAACTAGTGCTATAATCATTTTTCATGAAAATCGTCTTCATGTTTTCAATTCCTTTCTTAAAATCAAAGTCACAACTTGAATTTTGATCCAATCTATGGATGTAGTTATCAACAATATTCTTCATGATCATAAAACTATGCCCTGATTTAAAATTTAGAATGTGGTCACTTTGAAAGTCTTTTTTGTAATGTCTTAGGTACAAATTGTAATTATTCTTTTTTATCAAACAAACATCCAAATAATTCAATTTTCCTTCCTCTTCTTTTTCCATTTTAAATTTTATGTCTTGATTCTTACTATTAATGATGTTAAAAAAGAAGAATATTGAAGAATATTGTTGATAACTACATCCATAGATTGGATCAAAATTCAAGTTGTGACTTTGATTTTAAGAAAGGAATTGAAAACATGAAGACGATTTTCATGAAAAATGATTATAGCACTAGTTTTCTAAATAAAGCAATAAGTAATTATGATAAATTTATGATTAAAGAAATGGATAAAAATAAAAGTAAAGAAACAATTATAGTACCTTATCTAAATAATAGCAGTTGGTATTTGAAGAAAATTTGTAAAAAATTTGACATCAAGATAGGTTTTGAATACAACAACAAATTGAAAAATATTTTATGTCAAAAAATTAATAAAAATGAGAATGAAGCTAACATGGGATTAATCTATGAATTGGAATGCCAAAATTGTGGGAAAATTTATATTGGGGAAAGTAAAAGAACAACACGGGAGAGGGTACTTGAACATATTAATTGTATTAAAAATGACCAGAAAGAAAAATCTGACGTAGCATATCATTGTAGGAAAAATGGACATTGGATCAGGGAGGAAGTAAAAATAATTATGTTAGAAAAAGATACAAAAACAAGAAAAATACTGGAAAGCATAATAATCAGAAACTCAAGAAACTTAAATTACAATAGAAGCAAAGGTTTGGAAGTTGAGAGTATTTTCGTAAATTTAGCTAGGGAAATGGTAAAAATTCATATGAACAAGAACAAAAAAAGTGTAATAATCGATGAATTTAAAAAATTATGATTATTATAATGATTGTTAGTAAAATAAAACAATTGTATTAAAATTAAGAATTGTTGAATTTGTAACAATTGTAAATATAATAATATGTTAGTAGCATTTTAAGGATAAAATGCTAAGTTTTGTTAACAACTATGCTAAGGAATTTTTTTGTAATTTGATATCACCTGACTATACATTGTAATCTTGAAGAAGGAAGATAGAAAATTCTTCCGAAAATTCGATAATAAAATGAAGTGTAGATGAAGTTTTTTCAATATGTTACGATGTGATTTAAAGAGGAAGTATGGATTTAGAACCCTAGGATTTGTATAATATCATAGTCAAACTGCTGTAACCACAGTGTCCACCGCAACAATCTGTCATTGGATGTGTGACATTGTTGGAGAAATGTCAAAGCCTTGTTATCAGTCCTTATCTGAAAGTGTCGGCCCATTACATAATACCGGAATTTTTGTAGTGCCCATACGATGGCATTGGCCTCCTTCTCCGTCGAGGTGTAGCGGCTCTCCGGCCCGCGCAATACCCTCGATGCCAGGGCGACCACCTTCTCCTGTCCGTCCTTCTCCTGCAGTAACATGGCTCCCATTCCTAAGTCCTGCTATCGGTTTGAAGAATGAACAGTTGGTTGAAGTCCGGGTGAGCAATAGTGCATGAGTGGAAAAACATTGCCTTTACGTCATTGAATGTTTTCTCTAGCATCAGATCCCAATGCCATTTGACACCCTTTTTCAGAAGTTGATAAAACGGCTGCAATGTTTGAGCGAAGTGTGGACAAAAGCGACTGTAGTATTGGCATGTTCCAATAAAACTTCGTAACTCCTTTAAATTCCGCGGTGGTCTAATATTGTTGATTTCTATGATCTTTTCTTGGCTCATGAAAACGCCGCTTCTATCGATTACGTATCCCAAGAAACTAATTCTATGTTTACAAAATTCGGATTTTGCTAAGTTTAACCGGAGATTGTGTTTAAGTAACACATTAAACAGAGTTTCTAACTGCTTCAGGTGTTCGGAAAATCCACTGGCACTGAGCACTACATCATCAACGTAGACTACTGCGTTGTCTTGCATACTGTTCTTTATGACCTGATCCATGTACTGAATCAAACCTGATCGGGCATTTTTAAGTCCAAAGGGCATCCGTAAATATACGTACGTAACACCATTGTGTGTGAAAGCAGTATACCTCTGGCATTCCTCCTTTAGAGCAATTTGATGGTATGCCCATCGAAAATCCATTGAGCTAAACCAACTCTTCCCGTTAAATTGGCGCAACGCATCATCAATGGCAAGTGGCTTATCACGGTACGGCACTGTCACGCTGTTTAACCGCCTCGCGTCCAGGCATAGCCGTACACTTCCATCTTTCTTTCTTACGATGACCAATGGGTTGTTATAGGCCGTGGCTTGCTTCCGAACTATGTTCTGGCGTATCATCTCCTGAATTTGAGCGGATACCTCCTTCTCGCAGGCCTTAGGTACTGGATAACATTGCATTTTCCATGGTGTTTCGTCCGTTAGTCTTATATCGAACTGGTATCCTAGTGCCGATTCCTGGGATGGCTCGAACACTTCCTGATAATTACTCAGCAATTGAATTAGTTGTAACTTTTGATGAGGACTTAGATTTTCCGCTGAGTTAACCTTTTGCTGGATCTCCCGTGCAATGTCGTTGATCTCTGAACAGTTCACCATTTCTGTCAAAGTATCGTCCTCTCCGTTCTCCAGATTCACGACACTATTTTGGGTTGGAAACCTTATTACGTTATGCCCTAGGTCGATCATCAGTTCATTTTTATTAAGAAAGTCCGCACCTAAAATCAAGGGATATGTGATGCGTTTCGAAATTAAGCAAACTATATCATATATTTCACCTTGAATTATGATCGTCATCATGGCCTGGCGAGTAATTTTTTCTGCCGGTCGGCCATTAACTCCTACGATGGTGGTTCTTGAGATGGGGAGAATCGGAATTTTACCATCGACCGCTTGTGCTTTCTCTAGCACTTCCTCCGACAACACCGTTATCGTACTTCAAGTATCTATTAGTGCATTGACTTTCACTCCGTTTACTCGTGTTTTGATCATCGGGCATCGCCTGGCGCTAACTTCGTGAATCTCCTGGATACACAGCATTTTATAAACTTAACTGGCCCACCGCTATGACGTCACCAGACCAATATCCAATGACAAGGCTTGAACGCTTATCTCACCTTATAAGGGAGATTACGTCACCATTACATCACCTGAGGTGATAAGATCGATATCCAATGATATTTGAATTTTCAAAGCAATTCCAAATATGGAATGCTGACTCATATAATTTTCCAAGAATTCTCTGGAATCAACTAAACTAAGTTAATCTAAAGCAAAAAAAAAAGAAAATTAATTCCTTTTTTTTTAAAAATAAAATCCTCAGTTAAATCTAAATTAAATCCATTAAGCTTAAATCACTAAAATACTTTAAAATTAACCTAAACCTTAAGTTTATTAAATTAAATCCTAACATTTTTAGGTTAAAGATTTTTCTCCTAAAATCCTGACTAAAATAAATTCAGTCTAAAATAAAATCACTGATAATAACTAAGACTAATACTAATGAAATCTTTTCGCCATTAGCTTTACAAAAGAATGATTTTGAAATTATTTCAAGTTTACATTTTCTTTTTCTTTTGACATTTGTAAAAGGCAAAAAAAATAAATAATATAATTAAAATTCGACTATCTGGTTCACAATAACTGTTATATGTGAGTATTGTCACAGTACGTAATAAGTCTTCATGCCTGTCGTCTTCGGTTTTGTTACGGTACCTGAACGTAACACCATACGAGCTTCTTCTGAAGTATCTTGATCACGTGCATCATTGATGTCATCGTCTGCTTCCGATTCATCTGAACTTATCGTAGGTTCTCTTCTCCTATTTGTTAAGGATACCAAATTTTCATAGTCCTTAGGATTAGTTTTCTTTACTTTTAATAATTCAGCACCTAACAATTTTTCGTTGATGTATACATTTCTAGCTGCCTCACTGTTGTGTTTTCCATGGATCCACAGTTTACATCTCTTTACACGAGGTGAGTATCCTATTAAATTCCTCTATAACTTCGCTCTTGAAATTTGTGAGTTTTACGAGCTTTAGGAATCCTGATATACGCCTGCCAAATTTTCTTAGGTGTTTTACGTTTGGATCATAGTTGCTCCCACACCAAACTGTTAATGGAATTTGGTTTCCAATACATTCATGTGGACTTCTATTCAATAGATAGTTTGCGCTCTCAATAGCGTAAATCCAAAAATTTGTAGGGAGTTGTGAAGAGATCAACATTGTCCTTGCACAATCAAACAAAGTGCAATTAAAACATTCAGCTATCCCATTGCTTTGGGGTGAATATGCTGATGAATAATGATGTCGGATACCTTTTTCTTGAAGAAATGCTGCCAAGCTTTCATTGCAATACTCCTTGCCTTGATCAGACATTATATTCTTTACTTTTCTGTTCATTTGCGTGTCAACAAAGGTTACAAATGATTGAGTTACTTTGGGTACGTCTTCCTTAGATTTTAACAAATATATGAAAGATCTACGTGAATAATCATCCACAAAGTTAATACATATTCAGCATGATAATAATTTGGGATTCTTATCGGACCACACACGTCCGTATGTATAGTTTCCATAATTTCAGTTGTTCTTACTTGTTTTATTTTCCGATGAGCAACATCAGTCATTTTTCCTAATTTGCATGAGTCACACACTGTGCTTATGTCAACTGAAGCATTGTCAATTCCACGTAATGAGTTGTTATTCATTACTAATTTTAACTTTTTGTATGATAAACGACCTAGCCTCTCGTGCCATAGCTTTGATCTGTTAAGAGTAGTTTTAACACTTGATACATTATGTGACTTGATTACTTTTACTGTTGCATAATACAAGTTTGCTGATAGTAAACCTTTCAAAACCCCATTTTCCTTCTTTATCCGATACAATGTACGTTTTATTTTCTAAATGTTGCACAAAACCCTTTTGATCCAACTGTGTAGATGATATTAGATTTACTCCAAGATCTGGAACGTGAAATACATTATGTAGTGTTAACATAACTCTTCTATATTTAGACACTTGGCATTCTAATTTTACTATTCCTTTGCCCACAGCTTTAATAGGTTTCAATGAAGCACCATGAATGTCTACAGGTTCAGATATTTCATCATACTCTTGAAAATTGTTTCGTTCACAACAAATATGGTGGGTTGTTGCACTGTCTAACAATCAGATATCACTACTTAGAATTGCTAGCAAACAATTTTTGTTACAATAGATAGACACACCAGAATAACCATCAAATTTACTTGCTGAATTCTTCTTTTTATTCTGATTCTTTTGGCTGTCATCAACTCTCGTTCTAGATTGCGAATTATATTTTCCTCTGTAACGACAATCGCGAGCGAGATGCCCAGGTTTGTTGCATATGTAACATTTTCTTTTTTCAGGCTTATTTACATTTACTTTGTGAGACTTTGTAGGATAGGCATTAATATCTAAACTAACTTGATCAGGAACGCTTGCCTTTTTTTCTCTATCAAGTTCAGGTAATACTTTATCCACAAGAATTTCAAAGGTAAATTCCGAAGTATTTTCGGTTAGTAATAAACCTTGAGCAATAGAATTTAATTCTGACGGTAACCCAGATAGCAACATCCAACATAGTTCCTCATCACTAACAGAACCTCCTATCTGATTTAATTCTTTTAATATTAGTTTTACATTCATGAGTTCAGATACTAATGAATCACATGACTTGAATTCTGTCATATTATACAATTTTCTCTTTAACCTAGTAACCTTTAGATTATTTAATTTATTGTACTTGTCATCCAGTTCTTTTATTAATAGACTTGGTTCAGTCTCTTCTTTAATGAATAATTGATAGCGGTCCTCTAACAATGATGTGATCACACCATATGCCTTCTCGAATTTTTCTTTAAGCTTTCGCTTTTCTGATTTATCCTCAATTTTTTCTATATCATTTTGAGACAAATTTGCTGCTCTCCTGAGACCTTCACGCATTAGAGTATTTTTCATCCCTAATCTCCAGGATGGATAGTTTGAGCCATTGAATATGGGAACAATATACTTCTCATTTCCCTTTTCAGCCATTTTGACTATAGTGCCTAAGACTATAATAGATACAATACTCAGTATCAATAATAATGAATTAGGTATGACCATTAGTTAATAGTATAGTTTCACTACTTATACTACAAATAGTGTTTAAGTAATAAATCTGCAATTCCTGAGGCGCAGTTGAATTCATGAGGTGCAGTTAGAAGCAACCACTAAAACCATAATCTCTTGGAAACATAATCTCTTGGGGCGCAGTGGAAGCATGGACACTGGAGTCCATAACCTCTTGAAAAATGAAGCGACTGCGGTATTTTTTTTTTTTTTTTTT
>JAFIDM010057641.1:0-89761 GCA_023159025.1 Thereuonema tuberculata | reverse complement strand
AATACATACCTGAAATTATGCCGTGTATTTTTGAAACACCCTGTATTTATGTCAACTAACTACAAATGTTTTCGAAAGCTTTAAATCTAATAGTATTCTAGATATTTTTATAAATTTATGATATTAAAATTATTAGTTCTAGAAATTTTTGATCTGTAAAATTAACATTTTTTATAATCGTTAAACAAATTTAAGGTTATTTTGCAATTGTAATTGGTCTTATTTTATTTTTATTCAATAAATCGACATTTCATCAACAGAACGAGGTAAAAACTTTTATACTAACTTTTATTTATTTATTATTTAATTCTCTTCCAGGTGTTAATGGAAATTAATTGAATGTTCTTTGATTTAAGCTCATTTTTCAAAAATAATTTGCAGAATTCATGAATCTTTTAACAATAAAAAACATGTATAAATCTATTTTTATCTAAAAAATGTGGAAGAGTTTTATCTTTCCTATGTTGTTTTTCATAAAAATTATCTGTCAAAAATACGAATTTTAAGTTTTTTCCAATTTTTATTAAAATGGAAGTTCCTTCGAATTAAATAATAACTTTTCTCATTTTTTTTTAATGCTAAGGGCGTAAGTATGAATTCTGTAAATCAGTTTTTATTTTAAATATTTACATAATCTTTTGATTTGAACAACATTCTTTTATTCACTCATCAGGGAAATTGCTATGTAAATTAATTCTAATGAATACGGATGACATTCAGTTGCAAAAAATCCTGCTTAATATATTTAGTTGCTTAATATCTGAATAAGATAAGATATAATTCAACTAGAGAACTAGAAATTATAAAATTTTCAGATTAAACAAATGATAGTTTAATTATATGTCACATTTTTTTGTAACATTTTTGTCATATAGTTACAAATGATTATAAAAGCTGTAAATCTAAAACTATTCTAAATATTTTTATAACTTTATTGTAATACGATATCGAAACTTACTAAAACTAACATTTTTAAATTACTTTTTACACATTTAAGGTTAATACAGAATAAACCAAGAAGCAACAAAAGAAAAACAAAAAATTTCGCACCTGGATTTAAGCTCACTTCTCAAAAGTAATTTCCGGAATTCATGACACTTTTAACAATAAACAACATGTATAAATCTTTTTTTATCTTAAAATGTGGAAGAGTTTTTTTCTTTTCTTTGTTGTTTCTGATACAAATTATCTGTCAAAAATACGAATTTTAGGTTTGTTTCCAATTTTTATTATAAAAGAAGTTCCTTGAATTAAATAATAACTTATCTTCTTCGTTTTTTCTTTTTCAATGCTAAGAGAGTAAGTATGAATTCAGTATTTCAGTTTTTATTTTAAATATTTATAAAATCTTTTGATTTGAACTATATTTGACCAGGGCCGTAGCTACTACCGGGGCAGCCGGGGCAGTGCCCCCGAGCAAAGGGGGCCCCCGAACGAAGGGGGATTTTTTTTTTAAGAAACCATAACACTTGTTGCCCCGGGCAGAACCGGCGTTAGGGGTTGGTGAACTTAGAAAAAAGAGGATAAAATAGGATTGTCGTTTTTTTTTTTTTTGGTTGTTAAAATAGGATTGTCAAGGGCCCAGCACCCTCCTAGCGCCGGCTCTGCCCCGGGGCCCCCAATCCTCTAGCTACGGCGCTGTATTTGACTTAATTAGTCTTTAGCAACAGAAATAAGTATTAAACAACATTCAGATATAAAATGCGGTTGACCTTTTCTTACTTATCTTTGTTGTTTTTGATACAAATTAGCTATCCAAAATACGCATCTTAAATTTGTTTTCAATTTGTATTATAATGGAAGGTTTCTAATAATTAAATTTTTACTTTTCTCATTCTTTTTTTCAATGCCAAGAACGTTAGTATAAATTTTGTATTTCAGTTTTTATTTTAAATATTTACATAAAACTTTTCACTTGGCCTGTATTTCATTCATTTAATCATTCTGAAGTGAAATTGCTTTACAAATTAATTGTCATAAATACACTTGATATTTAATTGCTTAATATCTGGATAAGAAGATATATTATTCAACTAGAGAACTAGAAATTATAAAATTTTCATATTAAACATTTTTTACAATATTTATGTCAAATAACTATAAATGTTTTCGAAAGCTGTAAATCTAAAAGTATTCTAGATATTTTAATAAATTTATGATTTTAAAAAAGTTATTTCTAAAAATTTTGGATTGGTAAAATTATTATTTTTTATATTCGTTTAACAAATTTATGTTTATTTTGCAATTGTAATTAGTCTTATTTTATTTTTATTCAAAAAAACGACATTTCATCAACAGAACGAGGTAAAAACTTTTATACTAACTTTTATTTATTTATTATTTAATTCTCGATGTTAAATTTCAAAATGTAAACCGCTGATACTGAATTTCTAAACTGTTTAATATGAAGTCTTGTTAAAAAGAAATACATAAATGATAGTAAATGAACATCTTGCTAAAAATTCAATGGAAAACTCGTTTGAGAAAACACAAGCAACCGGTTTCTTGATGAAACTTGGCAATAAATATTTAATGTTTGGCTATTATTAAAAAAAAATTATAATTAAAATATACAATTAAAATGTTCGTTGATTATATAAACAGTTCAACAGTTAAAAACTTCAGTATTTACTTTCCGCATTGACTTCTTTCATTTTTCCCTAGCACTAAAATTAAGATATTTACATATTTTCTTATCGGTAACACAACCATGTCCATATTCGAATATGTCCAGATTGTATCCTTGTATTTCTCTCCTTTGCAATATCACAAAAATAAATAATACATCTGCTGCAATATATATTATTCTACCTTCGAGATATTTTATAATTAATTGAAACATAGCAGTCGAAGAATAAAACATATATATCAAAACGGTTTGATTTTTATCCTATTCGGCATGTTGTATATCTTCTTCGAAGCACAACAACAGGACATATTTTGTCTTTTTAATCTGTATTCAATCTCCGCACATGCTTTCTAGGAATTGATTTGTATATGATAATCACACAAAGTGTTTATAATAATTTATGTGGGGAATGTTGAATGAAAATACCGTTTTGTTAAATATCAACAAATTTTATCCAACAGAAATACCCTTCATTTACTTTATGAAATTAATGAAATGGAAGAAAATAATTAATGCTTTCACAAACTATAAGAATTTAAATGGGACTAACAAAGGAAGGGTTTCATCACTGAAACACGGATTTTATAAAAATTGGCAAGTGCTGAGTGGACACTGTTTAAGACAAAAAAATTGTTAATTAAATTCAAATTGAAATACAAAAATAGTAGAAGTACTTAAGATACAACGTAAATGGTCGAGTGATCTCATGATTGAGAAGGATAATCGAGATAATTCAGATTCAATTTACGAAACAGGTGTAATTTGCAGTTTTAGAATTACAATTTAATTTGATTTTAAATAATTTAGAGTAGTTCAATTAAATGTAACTGCCTTTATTGCATTTTTTTTCTTTAATGAAATTGAAGCAAATAAATCAACATGTTGTCAAACTGTAAAAACTAAAACGGGATTAAATTAAGGTCTGATTGTCTGCTCGACCTCGCCTCCTAGGAACTTAACTGAAAGAAAATTCATAACTAAACAACCCCGAACTGAACTTGGGATAGAAATCGACATTATCAGCGAACACTGAAGTACATTACCATTTGGATATCGGACCGACATGAATAAATATTATTAAGTGTAGGCTATATTACTTGAAAACAAATAACATCACTGATAACACTGAAAACCTTTTCTGCATTCTAGGTATTAATGGAAATTAATTGATTGTTCTTGGATTTAAGCTCATTTTTCAAAAAGAATTTGCAGAATTCACGACTCTTTTAACAATAAAAAACATGTATAAATCTATTTTTATTTCAAATATTGGAAGTGTTTTTTTTTTCTTTTCTTTATTGTTTTGGATACAGATTATCTGTCAAAAATACGAATTTTAAGTTTTTTCCGATTTTTATTATAAAGGAAGTTCCTTCGAATTAAATAATAACTTTTCTCCTTCGTTATTTTTTTCATTGCTAAGGGAGTAGAAATGAATTCTGTATTTCAGTTTTTATTTTAAATATTTACATAATCTTTTGATTTAATCTATATTCATTAATTCACTCAGTAGTGAAATTGCTATGTAAATTAATTCTAATGAATACGGATGACATTTAATTGCTTAAAATCATGCTTAATATATTTAGTTAGTTAATATCTGAATAAGAAGAGATATAATTCAACTAGAGAACTAGAAATTTTAAAATTTTCAGATTGAACAAATGATATTTTAATTATATGTCAGATTTTTTTCTAACATTTTTGTCATATAATTACAAATGATTATAAAAGCTGTAAATCTAAAACTACTCTAAATATTTTTAACTTTATTGTAATACGATAGCATTTGAAAAATCTTTCGTTAACTAAAATTAACATTTTTAAGTTAATTTTTACACTTTTAAGGTTAATACACACAAACCCACAAGCAACAAAAGCACAAAAAAAAATTTCGCATCTGAGCTAGCAGCGGTGGGTTCTAAAAAGACCGCTTTATCCCCTTAATGGACTCATCAGCCTGACAAATCCTCGATGAAAGTTACGATCGGGAAGCCAAGTTTGGGATTCCATTCACGCACCCTCCAATGGTATCCCACGAAAATAAAAGCACAAAAAAATTATAAACAAAGAAAAAGCTGTATTTCTTGGCCTACGAAAACGTCTTGCGCAGAGGAAGAAAAATCAGAAGCCACATTAATTACAATTAAACTTTTTTTCATCGACGGGTTTGTCTGGCTGATGAGTCCATAAAGATGACGAAACGGCCGTGTTAGACTCCCACCGATGGTAGCTCAGAGGGTGAAGTCTTTTGTTTTTCTTTTCTGCCTTCTTGGGTTGTTGTTTATTTGATAATGGGCACATTAAATTTTTATTATAACATTTAAGGTTATTTTGCAATTGTAATTAGTTTTATTTTATTTTTATTCAATGAATCGACATTGCATCAACAGCCGCAGGTAAAAAATTTTATATTAATTTTGATTTATTTAATATTGTGGTTTGGAACGATTCCGTGGTTTGGAACCAGTACGAAATTAAATGTAATACTGACATACCTTATCCAAACGCTTGCATTCTATACTGTTACACCAAAATTGAGAAAATACCAATTTAAAAGAATGGACCGTAATTACAAAGAAAAGTGTCAGTAACGCACAACAAAGAAAGTGTACACTTCGCATGTTAGGCTTATTGAAAAAATTGTAATTGTTGTGGTGATTCTTGAAGTGATCCGAAGGAGAGCGGATGTCCCTTCCAAGGGGTGTGAGTCGTTGAGCAATAACTTCATAGAGTGAAAGGCATAATTCAGGCGAATTAAGCCGAAGGCTATTGCAAAGAAGAAGTGCTAATTAAGTGTGATTTTAACGTCATGAATTCATGGAAACATTTATCTGTGATATTACGAAGTTTCTATGGTGATAATACAGTGTTAGTGCTATTGGATCAGTATAGTGCGGAAGCCGCCATTTTAATCTATTTTCGAATCAGATGTATGCGCAATGATTATCAAATGTATTGAGTCAATCTATGTGAGAAGGATACGTCGTAAAATTCAACCAGCGAGAGAAGCAAGATTTGTGAATATGATTTCTTTATTTCGGTAAAACTTGAGTTGATGGTACGAGGTGGTTTTTTTTTTTTTTTTTTTTTTTTTTTTTTTTTCGTTGTGAAACATGGGCGTTTTGGAACTGTTTTCCGAAACCGGAAGCGGAAGTTGAAATCTGATGTTTCAATTTCTAAGAGAATGACCGGAAAAGACAGAAAAGCAATTTCTTGCTAAAAGGAGCCATCACCATTAATTCAGAAAACAACCCTAAATATTTACGGAAAGCCACTTATTGCTGAAAAGAGCCATCACCATTAAACCAGAAAAAATATGAATATTTACGAAAAGCCACTTTTTGCTGAAAGTGGCCATTAGCATTAAACCAGAAAAAAACCATGAATATTTACGAAAAGCGGCTTCTTGCTAAAAAAGGCCATCACAATTAAACCAAAAAAAAAAAAATATTTACGAAGCATCCGATTGAATAGTACTGTATTCGTTAGTATAGCCCAAAAAAAAACATCGTTAGGCTTATCTTTCATGCAGACCAAGTGCTGTGAAAGGTTTCACAGCTTCAGTAATAGGATGTTTGAAAAGGATATTATGATTGGCGGTGAAATGTTGGTATCCTCCTTCCTATAATGTGCTGTAGGATCGTTCTCTTATTTTCAAAACAGAAATAAAATCACAGAAACCAGCAGATATTTCCCCTAAGGACCTAACCAGTGAAGCCATGTTCAATTCAGAAAAACAGAAAACACGTGATATGGCGATCACCTGATCAACGACGAGAAATATCATGACATTATGTATCTCTCCGCAAAATCGTAGGCCGGAAACAAAAAAACGTACCTCCGCAGTTAAAGCCAACATAACGTCCTATTGGCAATACCGTCAACCCAAGTCTACCCTCTATTTCTTGGTGAACACGACACATTAAACTATACCCTAAAGTAAACGGGACAGATAGAACATTTTCAAATACATGATATTAGTTTTGAGTAGCAAGATTTGACAAAGCGATTATCAACTAGAAGTTAGATTAGTTGTATTATCGAGAAACTGCTAACATGTATAAATTATAGTTAACGAACGTGAGAGAGTCACAAAGAACATTTCAGAATTCCGATTCGTTTAATAAGAAGTGATCTTAAGAACTATTTGAATTAGAGGAACTTTTGCGAGCTATACAATTTGTGCGAGTTTATCTATAAATACATCACATATCGTTATCAATAATTTATCATGTGAAATGTTGAATAAATATCACTTTGCCAATTATTAACAAATTTCATCCAACAGAAATACCATTCATTGATTTCTATGACATTAGTGAACTGGATGCAAATAACTCAACACGTTCTCAAACTGTAAAAGCTTAAAAGGGACTGAGTACAGGACGCATTGCCTGACCGACGCTCGCCCAACTTTAACCCCCAGAAAAGTAACCCGATATTATTTTGCAGACAGCTGTTTGGATCCATGGAACTGAATTGGAAGAGAATTTATCATGCAAACATCCTCAAATTCCACTGTAGATTGAATTCGGTAGCATCAGCCAACATTCTAAGTACATTTCCACTTTGCTACCAAACTCACATGAATAAACATTATTAACTATATATTACATGAAAACAAATATGTAAACTTTTTTCTGTATTCTAGGTGCTACTGAAAATTTAATAGACTGTTCTTGTATTAAGCTCTTTCCTCAAAAATAATTTGCAGATTTTATTAATCGTTAACAATAAACACAAATATTAAACGTTATTCAAATATAAAATGCGGTTGAGTTTTTTTTGTTGTTTGTTTTTGGGACGAAATTATCTGTCAAAAATCCGCATCCTAAATTTGTTTTCAATTTGTATTATAATGGAAGATTCTGTGAATTAAATAATAACTTTTCTCAATCGTTTTTTTTCAATGCCAAGGATGTAAGTATCGATTTTTTATTTCAGTTTTTATTTGAAATATTTACATAATCTTTTCATTTGGCCTATATTATCATTTATTCATTCTGAAGTGAAATTGCTGTACAAATTAATTGTCATAAATAAACATGATATTTAGTTGCTCAATATATGTATAAAAAGAGATATTATTCAACTAGAGAACTAGAAAATATAAAATTTTCATATTAAACGTTTTTTCCAATATTTATATCAAGTTACTACAAATGTTTTCGAAAGCTGTAAATCTAAAAGTATTCTAGATATTTTTATAAGTTTATGATAATAAAATAATTATTTCTAGAAATTTTGGATTAGTAAAATTAACATTTTTTATATTCGTTTAACGCATTTGAGGTTATTTTGCAATGATAATTAGTCTTATTTTAATTTTATTCAATAAATCGTCATTACATCAACAGTTGGAGGTAAACACACTTATACTAATTTTTAATTCTTTGTTATTTAATTCTCGATGTTATATTTCAAAATATGAACCACTTCTAAAGTGTGAACTTCTAAAGTGTTAATATGAAGTCTTGTTAGAAAAAAAATAAATAATAAATAAATAAATAAATAAATGGTCATCTTGCTAAAAATTCAATGGAAAACTAATGTGAGAATACCAAGCAACCGGTTTCTTGATGAAAGTTGGTAATAAATATTTAATGTTTGGCTATTATTAAAAAATTAATTATCGCATATTATTAAAAAGTTCATTGATTATATAAAACAGTTCAACATTTTGAATAAAAAGTTGAGTATTTACTTAATGAGCTCACTGCTTTCATATTTCACTAGCACTAAAATTGAGATATTTTTATATTACGTTTAAAGGTTCTTTGCAATAATTATCGAATAAGTCTAATTTTATTTTAATTCAATAAATTGACATTTCATCAACATCTCCAGGTAAACACTTTTATAATAATTTTTATTTATTTATTATTTAATTCGTGATGTTGAATTTCAACATCTGAACCATTAATAGTTTATTTAACAAGTTTTAATATAAAGTTTTGTTAAAAAATTAAATAAATGTCAATAAATAGTTATCTTTCTAAAATATATGGAAAACTAATTAAAGAACCCGTTTCTTCATGAACATAATATAAGGTAGCTTTACGCTGCGGCCTCAAAAGACCTATTATGTATCCCAATGTCATTGAAATCTGCATAATTCCTAAGATTTTACCTATCTGTAGTGTTTTATGCAGGGGTAGTGACAAATAGCCTGAAAGACTGGGAAAACCCATTCCTAGCATAGGGAGTCTCCTGCTCGCGAGCGCCTCGCAATTACAAAGGATGTGCAATGGGGTTTTTTCAGCTTGTCCACATCTTCTGCAAATAGATGTTTAGGTTCAAAAACTTGATTGCTCAAAACTTTGGTGAATATCCAGTTAATTCTTTTATAAATATTCATTATTCTTTTTAACAAATATACAAGTACGTGGTTTATTGTTCGAACATGCAATAACAGTTCCCACTATGTTTCCTAATCCTCTTACCTTTTCCTTGTAACACCAAGGTTCTTGGATGAGGACAATATCTACAGCTTCTTTTATGATATACTTGCAAAATGTAGCTGTTGCTGCCTTGCTGTGCTGTAGGTTGACTTAAATAAACTTCATTAATCAAAATAAAAAAGCTTTTCAAGGTTTAGAGGAGATACCAGGTTTTTGATTTTCTAAGTCTATCCCTGTACTCTCCTCAATGTTAACCTCTTTTCCTTTTTTCCCCAGAATATTGAAGGTAATCCTGATTGAATTCAGGTGAGGCTTGTAATCTAATTCTGATAATTTCTTGGCAGATGTTTCATCAATAACAAAGACCAATTTTTATTCTTTGGTTTCAATTCTACGACTAATGAACCTCCATTCCCTGGGATTTAGTCCCTGGTTCAGTATCTCTAGTCGTTTGATAATAGTTTCGACCCCTTGCTGCGATGAGCCTGGGATCCATACTAATACTTTAATTGGTTTTGGTATATCTTTAACTTCCGTAACTTTATATTAACTCGAGTCTTTAAAAAGACTTTCTAACCATTCTTGAGTATATTTACTAGAGCATGTTACTCTCAGGTAACTGCCTAGAAATCTACTTTTTCCTCAAATTGAGGATTAGCATCCCTAGTTATGATTTTATCTACCTCCCCGAGAATGTCATTTTCTATGACACTGGCTTGTACCTCTTTTAGTTTACATTCAGAGTCTTTTACAGCTACAATCGCCATTTTAATGGCAGATGTAGGATGAAGCGTCTGTAGGGCCCTTAGGTTTTTTTTGCAGGTTTACTTCTAGGAGAGGGATTGCTATCATCAGAGATCTCTGATTTACTGGTCCCACTCTTGGTAGCTACCTGCTTTGTAGAATCTTCAGAATCCCCCGTTTTTACTTCCAATTGCGTTTGGTTTTTCAGTTTCCTTCGCTGAGACTCGGAAAGTTTTTGTTTTTCCAGGTTCAGGCATTGGATACCTGAAGTAATTTTCTTTTCCTGAGAGTTTCCACCATTTGTTACTTATACACTTCCTCAGTTTCCCAGGTCAGTTTATTGCTCCCTTGTGTTTCATTACTGTTAGAGTTCCTCTGTGGGTCCTCTACCGTAGGGTTTTTTCTTTTGAGATTTGAGTAATTGGGAAATTAAACAGTCACCAGAAATCTATCCCCATATCTGTCTGGAAGACACTGCTTACAGGCAGTTTCAATACTGTGGGTGTCGCCAGGCAGTCCACAGGGATCATTCATGATATTAATTTACCCCATAGTGCCATATATCTATCGGCAAGATGCCTTCCACCTTAGATTCGGGAATCAAAGCCTCGTTAGCCATCCATTGTTCTTAACTAGAGCCTTCGATGTTGCCCACCACTCACGACGAGGACGTGAGGTCGAATTTTGAGTGCCGTTTCATTTTCATTGAAATAAATCGACATTTCATCAACAGCCCCAGGCAAATACTTTTATAATAATTTTTAATTATTTATTATTTAATTCTTGATGTTGAATTTTAACATCTGAATCATTAACAGTAAACTTCCCAAGTTTTAATATAAAGTTTCGTTCAAAAAATATAAAACTGTCAATAAATGGTTATCTTTCTAAAAATATATGGAAAACTAATTTCAGAACCGGTTTGTTGATAAAAGTCGGCAATGAATATCCAATGTTTAGCAATGATCCAAAAATAAAGTATCGAATATCATCAAAAAGTTCATTGATTATTTAAGACACAGTTCAACGTCTTTTCTAAAAAGTTGAATCTTTATTTACTGAACTGATTTCTTTCATATTTCAAAAGCACTAAAATTGAGATATTTACACAACTTTTTATCGGTAGCACAACCATGTCCACATTCGTATATCTCTATATTATAGCCTTGGATGTATCTCCGTTGCACTTTCATAGAAACAAATAATACATCTGCTGCAATATATATTAATATCACTTAGATGTCTTGTATGATGAATAGAAACACAGTATTGGAAGAAGAAAATATATTTACAAATATGGCATGATTTTGTAATTATCCCTATATTGTATTACTTTAAAGCATTTTTGTCTTTCTCTTCTGTATAGTTTCCGCAGAGACATTTTAACACAGGCATCTATCTGACAATCACACAATAATTTATTGTTCACAATAATTTATCATGTGAAATGTTGAATAAGTATCACTTTGCTAATTATTAACAAATTTCATCCATCAGAAATTCTATGAGATTAGTGAAGGGAAGCAAATAAATTAACCCTTTCAGAAACTGTAAAAATGTAAACAGGTCTAAGTTGACTTCGGATTGTCTGCTCGTCGCTCACCCAAAAAGTAACCCGATACTAGTTTTCAGAGAGCTGTGTGCTTCCTAGGAACTGAATTGGAAGAGAATTCAGCATGAAAAAATGCGCAAACTCATATGGGAATTGAATTATTTATCATCAGCCAACAGTGAAGTACATTAGCACTTGACTATCGGCCCATATGAATAAAATTATTAACTACATTTCATTTGAAAACAAATATGTAAAACTGCTTTTGTGTAATTAGTTGTTACTGGAAATTAACAGTTTGTTCTTGTGAATAAGAAGAGATAAAATTCATCTAGAGAACTAGAAATTATAAAAGTTTCAGATTAAATATTTTTTCTAATATTTTGGCCAAGTAATTATAAATGTTTACGAAAGCTGTAAATCCAAACGTTTTCTAGATATTTTTATAAATTTATGATGATACGATAATTGTTTTAAGAAATTTTGGATTAGTAAAATTAACATTTTTTGTATTGATAGTCATGTATTGATACTCAATAAATACTCATGAAATTTAGTTGCTATAAACTAGAAATTTACGATGTAATCGATAACCATTTTCTTTAAGACATATTCAAATTAACTTATATTTCTTTTGTGAAGCATCTGAACATTATTACTTTCTTAATACAGGATGAGACAAAAGTTGCGCTGCCTAGGGATTTAGAGATTTCGCAAGTATAGTGTATGAAACAAAACACAGTTCCGTAAATAAAGATATTAATAATAACTAGATCCTGTGCTGAAACTGTTCTCCTTGAACTTGTAAATGTTTGTAATTCTGCTGTGGTATAAAATCTGAACTTTTGGAACGTTTCTTGCGTAATGTTGCATTGCAAACGTATTCTGTCTGTCATTTGTTGAATACTTCTTGTGCGCGTCGTTAAAGGGCTCCACAGGAATAAATCTAACGGTGTTAGGCCATGGATGGGGTACATTCAATTAGGACCTTGTCGTTCAAACCACTTGTGAGGAAAAAGTACGATTGATAGAATTTTTGTACTATTTATGTTATGTAATTACAAGTGTTTCCGAAAGCTGTAAATCTAAAAGTACCCTAAATAGTTTTAAAACTTTATGATAATGGGAGTTATTTCAATTAATAAAATTAAATTTCGATTAATAAAATTAACATTTTTATATTCAAGTTTTTATTAACACATTTAATGTTCATAAAAAACAAACTAATAAGACACAAAAGAAAAACAAAAGATTTCGCCTCTGAGCTATCATCAGTAGAGTCTTAGATGGCCGTTTTGTCCTCTTTATGAAACTCATCAGCCAGACAAACACCTCGATGAAAGCTTAGACCGCAAAACTAAGTTCTGTGTTGCAATCACACACCTTCCAGTGGGATCCCACTAAATGAAAAGCACAAACAAAAAATCACAACAAAAGAAAAAGCTCCATTTCCTAGCCTGCGAAGCTATCAAATTTCTCACTACTTTGCTACAACCTCTGATAGCGAAGTGCCACCACCAATTAAGAATTCCCGATCGTTCATCGGTTCCCTCCAGTCTTTAAGAATTCAACCAGAAGATCTACTTGTCAGCTTTAATGTGGTATCCCTTTTCACCACAGTTCCTCACCATGACTTCCTTCATTTACAGATTTCCCATTTACCCCTGGATATTATTGTCCTTTTTAAACATTTCCTCACCTCATCTTACTTTAGTCACAACGGCCAGTTCTATGAGCAAGTTGACTGTTTGCCATTCTCCACTGTCATCGCCAAAGTCTTCATGGAAAACCTTGAAAACCTCGAAACCGCTTCTCTATAACAATTCGCCTTCTTCCGTTTCGTCGATGACACTTTCGTCATTTGGCCGCACGGTCGTGAGTCCCTTATGCAGTTCTACACCTTCTTAAATAGTAGACCCCAGCATTTCCTTCACAATGAAAATGAAACAGAATGGCGCTCTACGTTTTCTTTTCTACATCATCCGACGCAAAGCTAACGGGACAGTAGGTCCCCGGAAACTGGTTCACGTCATCTCCACACCGTGCCTTTGCCATCTCCATAAAGAAAGCCTCCCGGGGGAACTACAGCATCTTCCAACCACCTTCATTGATAATGGTTACCGTCCAAACAAAATTAATAAAGCCATTCTAAAAGATGCTCGAACGCCTCTTCCCTGCACTGGAATTTCTAAGGAACCAGCCAAAGGAGCTTTTATTCCTTTCACGGATAATCTGTCGGGAATCGTAACTCATATTCAACGAACATACAAGATACATACGATTCACATTCCTCCTCCCAAAGTTTTCTCCCGCCTGCGAAAGACGATTTGGGACTAAAAACTCCCGGCGTTTATCGGATTACATGCTTCTGTGGAAGGACCTGCATCGGGCAAACAAAAGGGGCGGCTGAGACCCGTTGCCGGGAGCATCATCGAGACATGTGGCTTGGCCAGAAGAAATCGGGTCTGCCCGAGCAATGCATGAATCATCTGCCCGATTTCTCCGGCACCTCCATCATTACCAACTCCTTTGACCACTGAGATCGTGTCATGCGGGAAGCCATCGCCATTAAAGATGAAACCAACGCAGTTAACAGAGACAACGGGTTGCAACTCAGTAGTCATGGCTCGCAGCCCTTGCCTTTCGGGACCAATCACACAACACGCCCAAAAAACTCCGTCTGAAAGCGCGGACCGAACAGAGATCGGCGCTCAAACGGTATGATATGATTTTAAAGAGAGAAGGGTGAATCCTAGGAATTGATTGGGAACAGGATTCAGAATGGAAACATCCTCGAAATACTGTAGGGATTGAATTCGGTACCACCAGCCTAAAGTCAAGTACATTACCACTTTGCAACCACTTTCACGTAATAAACATTTTTATAGTCTGTTCATTATATTTATGAAGAAACGTGATCACAGTTAACCAATCATTAGGGGATACCGGGGCTAGTTGGCGTAGATTTTGGTTTTTGATTTTTCTATTTTTTTGTGCAATACTTAGGAGGATTCTGGTGAATGCGGCGATAGCTTATCTTTTTGACTACAAAATTATGCAGGACCCATTAATTAAATTCGTGTTTAGGTAACCCCCAAAACACTTTTCCTAAAAGGGGCGAGTTGGCATAATGTGCTATGGATAGGGTTACTTGAGCAGAACACAGCAATTTTCGAGAAAAACATTTTATTTTATCAAAAATTTTACTTTAATAATACTTGAACAAAAAAATAACAGCTGTATAACAAATTAAATTAAATGCAAGAACAAACAATGAATTCTTAGCTACCTATAGTTATTGTTTGATATCAAACACAAATGTAGGAGTTATTTGAACATATGGGTTCAATTTTCGCAGAACTTTAGTTTGATCGTACCATATTTTGTCTTCCTCGTCTGGCCATCTCCAGTTTTTCCCTTTTTTACCGTTTGTCATAGCTATGCCAACTCACCCCTACCTAACTATGCCAACTAGCCCCACAGGGATTTCCACAACAAAATGGATACCACACAATCCCAAACATCAGAAACAAAAGATTATGATACATGCATGCAACCACAGTTATCCACTCTTTCGAGAACCGCCATCAGCAGTACCTTAATTCGATCTACATGTTTATCAGAACAAAAAAATTTACGATGAAAATTTACTCACCAGTCAGAAAAACGATGAAACAGGGGTCACTTCCTTCGTGACGCTTCAAAGCAAACTAAAGTCGCAGTGGATGGTGCACCTTTACATACACTTCCCACTACCAAGATGTCAGCGCTCTAGCTACACGGGGGCAGGGAATAGAAGCTGTATGCCAACTAACCCCTTCTGCCAACTGGCCCCAGTCTCCCCTATCATTTCCTTTCTTCACTAGAAAGTTGCTTGGTCGCGTCTGGAATGTCATGTAAGTTACTTCCTGTGTTTACATCTTATTTGTTCTCTCACTACAATGTTTTATTTTTTTTATTTATGATGGTTTTTTTTCAATACAGAGAATACTTTGTTTTTTATTTATTCATTTTCGATTTCATAAAAAGTTTGTTTTTAGTCGTCCATTTCTGTTATCGATGCCGGCTGCCATTTCTTCAAACAATGGGTTATTGTCGTCAAAAGAAAGTTGACCGACGGAAGTTTGAACTGCGCAGCCCTTCCGGTAGCTGATCAATTATGTTTTCCTGTCACAATGGACGACAGAGTCTGTTTTCACTGAGAAAGACATGTTGATAACGCCAAATTAAAACTTCTCTCGACTATTTAGCGTTATTTCAATACCAGTTGCTAACAATAAGTATTTATATAAATAAATAAATATGTATTATTTATAAATACAATGCTCTTTTGCAAAGTAACAAGCCTTTACCGTAATGGCAGCGTCCTGTCATAACATCAGACGGAAGTGCCTGACCAGACTAATCGATGATACATGCGCAGATCTCACAAAAACAGCGCGGCCATCTCTCATTGGGAGGACAGTAGACTTAGTGGTTACATGAGGCTTCGTTTCCTTAACAATATTGATAACTGAATGAGATGAAATATATTTCACGATAGGAATGACGAGATAAAATAAAAAAATAACATTCCAAATCATTCCTCTCGGCTACCCTTCAACGTTTTGCGATCAGCGGCCACCATGTTGAAAACGAAAGTACAGCGAATAAGTAATGCTCAATCTTTCACCATATATGGAATTGTCACGTTTCTTCACAAATATAAAAAGCGGAGCGTAACTATATATTCCATGAAAACAAATATGTAAAAAGTTTTCTGTATTCTAGATTTACTGAATAATAAATTGTTCCTGTATTAAAGCTGTTTTCTCCACAATAATTTGCAGAATTGTTACTTTTAATAATAAAAACAAGTATAAATCGAAATTTAGATATAAAATTTGGATGATTTTTTTTTCTTTTCTTTATTGTTTTTGGTACAAAATATCCGTCAAAAATACGCATGTAAAGTTTGTTTCCAAGTTTTATTACAGATTATAAGAAGTTATTTCGATTTAAATACTAACGTTTCTCATTCGTTTTTTTTTTCAATGCCAAGGATGTAAGTATGAACTTTGAATTTCAATTTTTTTTTAAATATTTTCATAATTTTTTTAGTTCGTCTATTCTTCATTTATTCATTCTGGAGTGAAATTGCTGTACAAATTATTTCTCAAAAAGAGGCGTGGTATTTAGTTACTCACAAACTAGTAATTCCTTTATAATCGATATCATTTATAAATAACGTGAAATAACGTGAGGGGTTTGAAGCGCCATAAGTTGATAAATATTAGGACAGCGATTTCGAACTTTGGAGTGTAGGCTTATAGGTCACGGAGAGTGCATTCATAAGAAAAAAGTTTCTAGTTTATATATAGTCACCACAGGTATCCTGTGTAGCTATTGTCGGTTATGCACATGGAGCTCTCCCTTGATTAAGCTACCACACGATAACTATAGTCATGCTGGCACTAATCTTCAACAAAAGCAAAGCAATGTCCTTAGCACCTGTCGACTAAGATTTACTCGTGAAGCTTTATTATCAATTGCATTCGAAAGCGACAATGGCATTAAGGGAATACATACGTATCAGAGGCATCAGAAGGGATCGAGGACCATTCTCTGTAAGAAATTTATGATTTATGATACACAAATTTGACGCAAATGAATTCTTTCAAATCTTTATTAAGAAACCAATCGTTTCCACTCCAGCATCAGAATGGTGTCCTAAACACTGTAGTTTTCGCGCTAGATGGAGCTACATCGCACACATCACATATTGTGATTGCAGAGTGCATTCATAATAATCATGTAATAAGCAAGTTTTATTCTTAAGCATGGCCCGTACGATCCCCTGATCAATTCTTGTGACTTTGGGCTCTCAGATTATCTGAAGAATAGGGTCTATCAACCTAGGGTGCACACGCTACAAGACTTGAGAAACGCCATAAGACATGAACGTGGGCGTCTTCTAGATGAATTGCTCCGACATGTTATAGAGTCATTTTTAGCAGCCCCTAGTTACAGTTTGCCTGAAAAACCGCTGGGGGACCACTCTTGCTTTTATCCTGTCTGGATCTCACTTACTGTAGCGGCCAAGCGGTTAGAGATATTCGAATGAAACCTTCACCATTGTGTTAAGCATCAAAACGTAGGTGACCACGTAAAAAAAAATCAGAACTCTAGAACCACTCCGTTACCCCCCCCCCCCCAAAGGCGTTTTCTGTCTTTAAAATACGTTTTTAAAAGAAAGAAAACGCCTTGGGGAGAGGTCAGAGAGTGGTCATAGAAGTCTGATATTTTACTCGTAGTCACCTGCTTTTTGATGCTGAACAGAATGGTGAAGGTTTCATTAGAATATCTCTAACAGTTTGGTCGCTACAGAGTGCACCATCCAGCAGCATAAAAGCAGTGTTAGCGGCCCCTAGGTTAAAGCTTGTCTTAGGGAACCGAAACCTTCCCATTTGTGTTTAGCATCAAAAAGTAGGTGACCATGTCCAAAAAATCAGATCTCTGGGACCACTCCCTGACTGGGAGTTGAGGGGGGCGAAAGTGATCGCTTCCGATAAAGTTTTGTTTATAAAAGTTTGTTTATAAAATTGTGTGTATTATGGGGCCGCTTTGCTTTTGACACATTAATTATCTTGTTTTTTAATGTTAAGATTTTTTTTTTTACTTTATTGTCTATGGTACGCAAAAATGCTTGCTATGAAAAAATTTCCTTTCAAATTATACCAAATCAGGTAAATTTTTAACGCAAACTTTTTGTTTTACGTTCAAAAACGTGCTAAGTCAAGTTCAGATTCAAAACAAAACGCACTTAGTCATATTTAGTGCGTTTTGGAACGAACCGGCATTACCTTCGAGAATGTTAGAACGTGAAAGTCATTATGGACAAAGCAAAAGTGTATATGGCTACTTGCCTCCAGAGCTATCAACTAAGAAGCTGTTTAGAATTTGGGAAAAAAAGCGGATTGAAGATAACTGCCAACTTCCTCAACTTGAAACTTGCCAACTTGCTCCTATGGAAACTATTACAATATTTTTTGCCACTAATTTTAATCTTGCTTATGAAAATCCTAGTATTGATGTGCGAGTTGAATAAAATTGAAATTTCAAAGTGCACTGACCAACAAGAAAGTAAGACCTCATAGCTGTATATAGGCAATAATAATTAAGGTCCAAGAAGTTTTACAAACTTTTAAAATACACTAATGATGCTACCATAAAGATCTGCTTTGATATGCAACAGAATCAACCACTACCAAAACTCAGTGTATGGGAAGTGTATTATGTTAGACAAATTTTGATTGGCCTTTATTAATCTTGAGCCAGTGGAAAACAAAACAAAAAACTTTTATATACATTTAGACTAAAAGTGAATAGCCACACAGACTAAGGTAATAGCCACGCAGATAAACAAAAGAATTAATTAGTGCTGTTTTCTGATTCTTGTGCAGCTCAAAACAAAACCGCTTCAAAGATTGGAGCCTTTTTTCACTTTGTACAAAATTCAGAAAGTTTCACTGAAATAGAACACAGTTTTGCAATACGAGGCCACAGTTATATGTTTCCTGATGGTTTTGGTTGTATAGGCCCAAGTTAAGAATGAAAATCCTCCATCGCAACCGTGTAAATACCACCACGGCACACGGAGGATAATTTAGCTCACAGAGAGCAAAGATAAAAAACCGAAGGAAAAAATAAAGCAATTTAACGGTGTCAAGCACCTGATTCCACCAAATTCATCAATATATTTTGTCCAAAAAAAATTACTAATGGTTGGCCTAATTTGAATTCTCTTCCCGTTTGAACTCTCGGAGGTGAGAAATATGAATCCTTCTTGACTGGACAGGCTCACCTAAAGATTCAAATAAATAAGAAACTCGTGAAGTAATCCGAGTCACAACGAAAGGACCTTCTTAACAAGGAAATAACTTAGCTGCACGTTCCCTAAAACTTGACCTCCGCCTACAATTTAGTCTATCCTCTCCGCTTATGTTCTGCGCGGTTGATGGAATTCACATCGTCATACCCCATCAAACACAACAGCCAGTTGTCACTGTAATGATTGACGATGTGTGAGACGTACTGGTCGCAGATGAGTAGAAGTTGGTACCACCATTCCACTTGACGCGATGGAGGAGAAAGTCACCATCCATAACTGTGTAACTTGTTTTGAGGTCCACTGCAGTGCTGCACGGAGGGAATATATCGTACAAAGTAGCCTTCTTAATTTTTTTAATGCACCCTTCGGCAAACAGAGTCATCGGGTATGGAGATAGCTCATACCTCAGGAGGTCTGCTACATCGTCATCTGTTTTCTTGTGAATAAGGGTTCTTTGAAAAATCATCAAAGGGTCGACAATCACCGTCTCGTTGTTCACTGTGATAGTGCTGCTCATAGCAGGTAAAGGGACCACGCTATTCTTCTTAGATTGCTTCATGTCTGTAAAGTTTTGTCCAATAAATTTTGCCATTGTATGGGATCCAATTTCCGCTGCTTGTGGAAATTGATGTTATTGCTGCCTATAACTCCAGTTGAGAGAGACATAATAGAATCACGAACAACAAAAGGTAGATGGTCTACCAAAAACACAACGAACTTTCTGCTATCCTGGGTGTTTCTGTTTATTCGTGATTGTCGAAATTCAACGTGTTGTTCTCCAGTACATAAATAAAAATAATAGAAAAAGAAAGAGAAAAGAAACACTGTTTTCTCAAACAAAATAAAATGTAAGAATTGTACATGGGTTGTACAAATGTAGATATTTTTTTTTTCAGAAACAAACACAAAATGATTGAAAATTTAATGAGTTATTTTTATTCCTGCATTCACAACAATTGATAATACATGACTCTGAAATTAACCTAATTGACTCGTTTCGAGTTTCGTAAATAATATTCACTAGAGGATCTAGGTCGTAACCCAAACGGAGACAATGATCCGCCCATTCTGATATTCCTTTCCTGTTATTTCTATATGCCCTTTTGTGTTCTTGGACACGTTGTTTGAAGGCTCCACCTGTGCTCCCTATGTCTTTAGGTATTAAATACGAAATATCAGTAGGTGTGGTTGATATCTATATTTCGTTCCAGAAGATTTCTTTAGATAGTAACAAAGAAATGTAATAACGTTTCTCCTTCGTTTTATTGTGATGCCAACATTGTAAGTATGAAGTTTGTATTTCAGTTTTTATTTTAAATATTTACATAACCTTTTCATTTTGCCTCTATTTTATTTAGTCATTCTGCAGTGAAATTACTGTAAAAATTAATTCTCATAAATACGCATGATATTTAGTTGCTTGCAAACTAGAAATGAAAACGTAACAGGTACCATTGATCTTTGAAATGGATGAAAACGTATATTTCTTTTGCCAAGCATCTGAACATTATCACTTACTTCATACGTATATAAAGCTGTGAGTAATAAGATATATAGTATAGTATAGCTAGGAAAATAAAATTTCAATATTATAAAATTTCAGATTAAACATTGTGTCCAATATTTTGTATTATTTTCCAATATTACAAATAGTTACTAAAGCCGTAAATTTAAAAGTATTCTAGATATTTTTATATATGTTGATAATAAGATAATTATTTGAAAAAATTTTGGATTAGTAAAGATAACATTTTTATATTATGTTTAACACATTTAAGGTTATTTTGCATTTGTAATTAGTCTCATTTATTTTTTTTTTTAATAAATCAACATTTCAACCACAGCCCCAGGTAAACACTTTTCATTTACATATTATTTAATGTTTGATGTTAAATTTCAAAATCTCTAGCATTGACTAGTTAACTTCAAAAGTTTTAATATTGTGGTGTGTTATTTCGGTCTGGTTCGTAAAAATAAGAGTAGACTGAAACTGGGCTAGATCTAAACTCAATTGCGCTGATCTGTGTTCTCAACTCAACTGTTTATTCATAGCAGAACATGAGTTTAAATACCCTGTGTAAAATGGCTGCTATTTGTTGGTGTGCTTTACAATTCATTGGGGGACTTAAAAGGCATGTGATTGATAACTGACTTTAACTGTCATCATCATCATGACGTGCGAACTTCGTAATCGATGGTATGCGGTCTACGGTACCCTAGTGATCCCCGAAGGGCGAACCCCTAGGAGAAGGCGTAGATAATCTAGGGAACAGATACTGGAGAGGTTTCCTGTTGCCTTCTCCACGACGCCATTACGGAAAGACGTCAGACCGAGGAGAAAATGAAGACAAGGCTGACAAACACATGAAAGGAATTTTGAAACAGTCATTTCTCGACCATTTGAATCGGTGTACCGGTACACCTGCCACACGTCAGACCGCACGACCACGTTGGCATGGCTGACTTTAACTGTCAATTTGAATTAAAGGGAATTATGGGAGCACACAACCGTTCATAATTTATAAACAAACAGGATTTGACCGTTGACGGTAGAATTTTAAATTTACAATAGATTAAATTATGATTGATCGCAACACTAAAATATATACAAAAGAGTAAATAAGATAAATGGAATAAAATAGAATAAACGAAGTAAGTACAAATATATCTATAAAAAACGTCACAAATATCCCTCTTCCAAGATTTTTCGACCCCAAAATATTTATATGAAATAAATGAAATATAACTTTTTTGACCAAAAAAAAATACTGAGCTGAGAGAAGAGCAAAAATGAAATTGTTTACATTATTTACAAGCACAACTAGTTACACAATACATTGTCTGATTCGGGTATTCTCGAAGACACTGAGAGGGAAAAAAATCACTAATTGTTCATAAGTTAACTAGAATGTTCTTAAGTTCACTGTAAGTATGTTCAGTAAAAGTTAAAAGTAATGGTTCTAACCCAGTGTTTCTCAACCTTTTAGTATTTGCGACCCAATTTTCAATCACAACTCTCATCCCACAGGTTGAGAAACACTGTTCTAACCTATAACAGGTCGGGATCTATGGATGGACAGGTCGAGCATAATTATCGGCAGTTCGAAGGTCATTCAGTGGCAGTTCGAGGTTACGTAATGGCTTCTAGGTCAGAAACATGGCGTCTGTTAGAATTATGGGAGCACACAACCATTGAGAATTTATAAATAAACAAACAGGATTTGACCGTTAACGGTAGAATTTTAAATTTATAATAGATTAGATTATGATTGATCGGAACACTAAATTATATATAAAAGAGTAAATAGAATAAATGGAGTAAGTATAAATATATCTATAAAAATCCTCACAAATATCCCTCTTCCAAGATTTTTCGATGCCAAAATAAGTAGATGAAATACATGAAATATAACACATATGGCAAAAAAAAAATAATGAGCTGAGAAGGAAAAAAAAATTATTTACACTATTTACAAGAACAACTATTTACACAATACATTGTCTGATCCGGGTATTCTCGAAGACACTGAGAGGGAAAAAAAAATTACTTATTGTTCATAAGTTCACTAGAATGTTCTTAAGTTGACTGAAAGTTCACTATAACTTCAGTAAAAGTTAAAAGTATTGGTTCTAACCAATAACAGGTTTGGATCTATGGATGGACAGTTCGAGCATAATTATCGGCAGTTTGACGGTCATTCAGTGGCAGTTCGAGGTTACGTAATGGCTTCTAGGTCAGAAACATGGCGTCTGTTACAATGTCAGGTAAACGATAATAGTGGGTTGGGTCCGAGAAAACTGCAACGGCGGGGTTTGGAGAATCCGCTGGGCATACTGTTCATGGTTCCGAGGTCTAGTTTCTCCGCTGCAACGCTAAACAGAGATATATCGGCGTCAGGTTGCATTTAAACGGGACGTTAAAATGTCTGGCAGGAAACTCCGTTCTTCTCTGTAGAATTGCGTTTGGGCGGGTTTGCGGTGATGAGTGCGTGCGGTTAGTTGAGCGGTGGCTGCTCCATTTAATTTTGACAGCAGAAGCATGGCTGGTTTCCGAGGGGACAGGTGTTCTAGTTGGCAGCAGTGGAGGCGTTAAAACTGTCTCCTCACTCGAAGTTTCCGGGCTCTCGCATCGAATGGCAGGCTGTGGTATGTTTCGTTCCACGGCCGTAGGTACTGAGAATCGGTGTGGAAAGTCATGGGGCCAGGATGAGTTTCGGAGGAAGGGCGGCCAGTGATCTGGACAACTCTGCGGCAGTGCACACCCTGGTGTCGCCATCTTCCATGCTCCGAGGTCGGACGGATCAGTATCGTTATATTGTGGTCCATGATTCGGCGGGTTTGGAGAGTGGCCGGAAGCTCACTTCTGCTCGGCTAACTTTGGTGCAGCTGAACTCGGGTTTCATGCACCAATTGAGATGTGTTATTTCGGCCTGGTTTGTAAAAATAAGAGTAGACTGAAACTGGACTGGATCTAAAATCAATTGTGCTGATCTGCTGATCTCAACTCAACTGGGAGACCATGGGTTTAAATGCACCATGTACAAAGGCTGCTATTGGTTAGTGTATTGGTTGGTGTGCTTGACAATTCATTGGGGGGGGTTTAAGAGACATATGATGAACAGTAAAATATATATAAAAGAGTGAATAGAACAAATAGAATAAAATAGAATTTATATTAGAAGTACAAGAAATAAGTACAAATGTAACTATAGAAATCGTAAAAATATGAAGGTTCATTAAAAAAATACATAAATGACAGTAAATGGTCATCCTGTTAAAAATATACAGAAACCTTTTTTAGGAATAAAACAATCGCTTTCTTTTTTGATGAAAGATTGCCTCCCCCCCTCCCCCGTTTAAGAAAATTAAGAAAATTTAATGAAAAAAAAGTAAAGAATAATCTTTCTTATTTTCAAATAAAAAAAAAAGAAATATTTTTACGAAGATTTTATCACAGCGTTCAGTAACTGCTTCACTTTAAAACTTCTATTGTGAAGATAATAAGTCATACTTCGCATGAAAATCACATGAGGGTTTTTTTTCAAAAGTGTTTTCTCAAAACCTATAAAAGATAGAAATATGATTCAGACACCAAAAAATACAACAACATAATGTAATTCATTTTACGAAAAAACATCTTTCATATTTTATGTAAAAACATCACTCCCGTACTTTAGCGGGAGTTTTCGATGCTTATTTCCGAAAATTGCAAACTGTGCCTACTAGCAGAGAGTTCTACAAGCATCTGATTTCAAAAGTTCGTGTTAGATTTCGACTAGTCAAAGCCATTTCAAAAGTTTAATAATTTGTAGAGCACAGTAAGGAAAATTTCTGAAACATCCAATGGACGTATAGGTATGTAAAAAAAAAACCATAATTAAGTCTTAGTTCTATATTTTTTTTATTTCAGAAATAAAAACTGGTGATTAAATGGTAGTGTTCTTCAGTATATAAAAATAGTTTTTATTATAATCCAAGTTATAACTTGTTACAAATCATATTTTCAATCATATCAAGAAAAAAATTTTTGTACTGCAAACGTTGTATGTTACAAGTCCTAAATATCAAATGAACGGGAGCTATAATCACATTTGGATTGGTATTTGAATTCTGATTAATATTCTTTCCGAGTACCAATAACATAGAAGTGACTGTTGGTAACGTAATCTCCTTAATTATATGACACAGAACATGAAGATGAAAATGGTGGTTTTTCTAACTTTGTTATACAAAAAATTGGCAGAATTGCTTACTCTTTAACAATTAAATATATATTTATATATCGAAATTTAGATATAAAGTTTGGATTAGTTTTTCGTTTCTTTGTTGTTCGGTACAAATTATCTGACAAAAGTAAGTTTCTAAAGTTTGTTTACCAAGTTTTATTATACAGAAAGTTAATAAAATTAAATTTTCTCATTTCTTTTTTTAATGTCAAGGCTGTAAGTATGAATTATGTATTTCAATTTTTATTTTAAATATTTTTTTTAACTAATCTTTTTACTTGGTATATGTTTCATTTATTCATTCTATAGTGAATTTGCAATACAAATTATTTCTCATAAATACGCATGATATTTAGTTGCTTACAAACTAGAAAGTAGGATTCAATCGACATCATTTACTTTAGAAATTGATAAAAACTTATATTTCTTTCTTAAAGCATATGAATTTTAACACTTTCTTAAAATATAAAGCTATCAATAAGAAGATATCTATTTCAACTAGGGAAATATAATTCCGTTATTCTAAAATTTCCAGATTGAACATTTTTTTTTTAAAATTTATGTCAAATAATTACAAATGTTTTGAAAAACAGTATATTTAAAAGTATTCTAGATATTTTTAGAAATATATGGTAATACCATAGTTATTTCGAGAAATTTTTGAATAGTAAAATTAAAATTTTTATATTTAGTTTAACACATTTCAATTTATTTTATAATGGTAATTAGTATTATTTTATAAACAGCGTGCAGTTTAAAATTAATTAAATGCCGACCATAAAAGCACATATACAAAGATAAAAAAAAAAAATGGTACGACGTACGTTTCGAACCCCCGTCTGTTGTGGGATTCCTAATCAAATACCCCCTCCCCCTTGTTAAAAGTAATCCTCCTTGAACGAATTCGTGATTGCAAATGAAAGATAAGCGGGATGGATTCTGGGAGCTAAGCCCCCTCTGGTGTTAAGCAATGGAACTAAGACCGGAAGGAGTTGTCTGCAACCTATGTTGGACGGCCCATATTTTTGTCAGGAGCAAATCCAAAGAGTGAAGTGAAAAATGGGAACGAAAAAAGAAATATAAATAAAACAAGGAAAAATAAAAAATAAAACAAGGATAAAAAAAAAAAAAGAATTGAAAACGATGTTAACAGGCCATTGTGGATCATTATAGATAATATCAGATTAAATTCCATATTGCAGGATATTCATGGTAGATAGATCCTGGTTGTAATTTTGTAAGATTTTAATAATTCCCAATTCAAAGAACTTGCGAGCGCATGAGTCCTTTTGAATTGCGAGGATGATATGATTTTTCAGATCTAACTCATGTCCCGTCATCGTGCAATGACGAGCGGTGTGGTAAAGGGTGTTACATTTCTTTACCACATTTTCGTGTTCATTTAGGCGCTTTTCCAGGCACCTTTTCGACTGCCCAACGTATAGGCACGCATTGTTGCCATTACTGTCCTTACATCGAATTCCATATATGGTACATTGTTGTTTCAATTTTTGAGCTTTATTGGAATCTTTCTTATGATTAAGTATGAATCCAAGAGTATTGGTTGGTTTGCAAGCTAGACCAATACCTTTGCGGGCGAGAACCGGTTTTAATTTCTTAAATATATTTTCATCATACGTAATTGATACGTACTGTGTAATAATGGAATGCTTATTCTTACGCGTATCAATCTGTGAGCCGCCATACCCCTGGATCGGTTTTATCCTATTACTTTTTTTAAACCGTTGCTTTTGGAAGAACCTATCCTACATACTTATTAATTATTATAGTTGGAAAGTCGTTACGAATGAACAATTGTATAATTGTTGCGATTTCCTGCTGCAACAGTGACAATTGGAGCATATTTTAACCGCCCTGTCCATGGCCATGGTAAATAAAATTTCTTTTGTAATTATCAGGAACTGTTGTTAAATTTCAACATCTGAAACACTGATCATTAACTTCAAAAGTTTTAATCTGAAGTTTCGTTAAAAAAGAAATACATAAATGACAGGAAAAATATATGTAAAACTAATTTGAGAACAGGAAATTGAGTTTCTTTATGAAAGTTGGTAATAAATATTTAATGTTTAGCTATGATCCAGCAATAAGGTATCGGATATTATCAAAAAGTTCGTGGACTATATAAAATGGTGTTCCATAAAAAGATAAGTATTCACTTACTGAGTTTACTTCTTTCATATTTCACCAGCTCTAAAATTTGAGATATTTACAGATTTTCTTGTTGGTAACACAATTATATTTACATTCGAACATCTCCAAGGTGTATCCTTGTATTTCTCTCCTTTGCAATATCATAAAAACCAAAAATACATCTGTCTACTTTGCACTAGCTGGAACAGCTCGCAAATATTATTATTTTATTTTTATTCAATAAATCGATATTTGATCGACAGGCCCAGATAAACACTTTATTTATTTCTTATTTAATGGCTGTTATTAAATTCCAACATCTGAACCACTGATCATTAACTTCAAAAGTTTCAATCTGAAGTTTCGTTAAAAAAAATGACAGGAAAAATACATGGAAACCTAATTTGAGATCTGTAGGGATAATAATGATGCAGAACTATTTTTTTTTATTATTATGAGGAATAAAAACTATTTACAAACTGAATTTCGCCTTACTGGCATTAATGAAATGGAATGAGATGATAGTTAAAATGTTCTTCTTTAGAAACATAACTTAAACTCAGTTCTTTTAATAATAATAATGAAACAATAAGCAGTAAGAGTCAGTTATATGATCACTAATCTCTGACGCACTGAATTCACTCTTTATTAGTTCCTCGTGATTCACAGTAACAATCTGCACTGGTAGGAATAAAATATTTCCTTTAGTAAATATTTCCTTTAATCTATGTTGCACTTACAATTCCGAAGCACAAAAATAAAATTGATACTTTAATCACACATAAGTTATTTTATTCCATGCACTAAAGTTCACTTGAATAAATAATAAAGTTACTCTGTAGATTCATTCACTATTTGAATCTAAATATATATTCACAGATAAACTTTTAAATATTTTTACTTAACAAATTTTAATTAGTGTAAGTAATCTTTAAATTAATTTCTTCACTTTAGAAATTAATATTTCACAGTAATATTTAACTCTCCTCACGGGATTCACTTTCTTGACAAACATTACTTTGAAACTGAAAAATTCCTTTTTCCGATTGTCTTCAAATTCCACTAAACGTAAATATATAATATAATAAGTTTACTCACAGTTCGTAGTGGACTTTCTATCGGTGACTTTCCAATCGTAATGAAGTTTCCCTTGATTTCAACGCTAACTCGAACTTCCCGTTCACGTAATGGTTCCACCTTCGGATTCTTGTAGAAAACGTTCTGAAGTGGCTGTCTGTATTTGTCTTGTTAGGGGAAACTATGGTTTTTTGTCATTCACTCTTTCTTTCTTTAACTTGATAACTTCTGTCTTGACTATAATTATTTCTTATCGTTGAAGCTTTATTCTTATAGCCATGTGCCGTCACACCCCTTTCAGTCTTCGTTTGATGAACAAACTTCAATTTCCCGGTCCACACGCATTCTCGCTGTGTCTCGTAATCGTCACACCCCGTAATCCATGTTTTCTTAAAATTCTCCAAATGCATTGCTGACTTGTAAGTGTAACGCTAGCAATTTTTCTTGTTGATGATGTAGGATTTAGTGTCATGTAAGCCAGAATGTCGGTTTCCATGCCTTCAGAAATAATAAAATGTTCCAGTGAATTATGTGGCGTTTCATGCAATTTCTGTTCCGGTCTATGAAAATAATTACGAGACTGATGTTGTCTCCCAGGGTACCTTTCAGCATACAGAGCCCAGTTAGCAATTCCATTTCGTCTACATTCCCCAAATAGTAAGAGCACATCGATTTGATCATTTTGCATATAATTATAAAATTTATATTTTCCACCACAACGATACTTCTGTCAACGTACACATATATCTCACTGACTTAGAATAGATGTAATATAATACAATACAGTAGAAACACATATGCCGGTTGTTTCTCGATGTCATTCGACTACAGGGTTTTCCAATGAAGATTCCAAAGTTGATATCTTTGGAAATGATATATCAACAGGAAATAATTTTTTTCGTGTTCTATTCTGTATAATTAATCTGCCAAGTTGCAATACACTACAAGGATACACAAATAAAATGTTTGAGGTGTACAATAAACCTGTTACACTTGGTATGCAAATACGGCTTGATTTTTATTCTCTTCGCCATATTTTATGACTTCGAAGCACAAGAACAGTACACACTTTTGTCCTTTGTGGACTGAAAATAAAAACCGGATTAAGTGCCAAAATCTAAGTTCTGAGAAAAAGAGCAAAAACATTTGTGAAAACTAATACTGGCTATAGTGAAAGTCTAACAATTGACTGAAGTTTGGAGTACTTGCAGACTGAATATCATATAGCCGGGTTTTTACCGCACTGGCCTATACACATAGACCATATTTTAGCAATAAAATGGGAATCGATTGTTTTGGCACTTACCCCGGTTTTTATTTTCAGTCCACATTTTACAAAAACTTGGTTTTGCATTAAAAACTGGTGACATAACAAACAGAGTTGTTCTTGAGTAACTAAAAATGGTTTTTTTTATTACGATCCAAGTTATAATTTGTTACAAAACATATTTTCGATATAACGTTTTTTCATTACTTTTGCATGTAGAATGAGCTCCCGATATCTTCGTGAATCACCCTGTATATAATCAACTACGAAACCATTATTAACCAATTCCATTATTCTGAAATTTCCAGATTAAACATTTTTCCAATATTTATCTCAAGTAAATACAAATTTTTACTTGTAAATTTCTATGTAATCTAGATATTTTTATAAATATATGATACTAAAGTTACTTCAAGAAATTTTGTAATATTAAAATTAACATTTTTATATTATCACTACTTTTAACACATTTAAGGTTATTTTGGAAGAGTAATTAGTATTATCTTATATTTTATTCAATAAATCGACGTATCATCGACAGTCACATATAAAACCTTTTATACTATTTTTTTTTTATTTATTATTTTACTCTTAATGTTAAATTTCAACCACTTTTATTTAAGTTATAAAGTTTGAATATGAAGTTTTGTTAAAATAAAATACATAAAACACAATAACTGGTTATCGTTCTGAAAATATAAGGAACAACTAATTTGGGAAAAGAAGAACCAGTTTTTTGATGAAAGTTGCAATGGCTCTTAATCAATTAAAACAAGTATAAATTTAAAAAAAATTTTAGATAAAAAAAGTAGATGAGGTCTTTTTCTTCGCTTTGTTGTTTATGATAAAAGCTTTCTTTGAAAGAAATGCAGTAAAAATTTGTTTCCCAATTTATTACAAAGGCAGTTACTTCGAATTTAATAATAACGTTTCTAAGGAAATAAATTATAGATAACAACTACAATTACCGATATTTCGTCTTTAATACCTTAAGACTTTCTCAAGGTTTTCCACCTTACATAAATGAAAATAATAGAAAAAGAAAGAGAAAACAAAAACTTTTTTCTCATTCAAAATAAATATAATATTGCAAAGATATTAAATGAACGAAATAAGATAAAATAATTGACATAAAAATCAACATAAAACGAACATAACAATGATTCATAGCATATAGCATAAACCAACATAATAATGATTCACAACAAATAAAATAAAACAATCTGCAAACAGACTTACACTAACTTTAAAAATTTATTTAACCTTTTATTAAATTTTAGGCATTTCCTAAAGATTCCAAACGAAATTTCATTAACCTTTACTGATTTATCGTTATTTCTACATTCACAACAATTGATAATACATGATTCTAAAATTCACCTAATTGACTCGTTTCGAGTTTTATAAATAACATCGACTACAGGATCTCGGTCGTGACCCAAACGGAGACAATGATCCGCCCATTCTGATATTCCATTCCTGTTATTTCTATACGGCCTCGTGTGTTCTTGGACACGTTCTTTCAAGGCTCCACCTGTGCTCCCTATGTCTTTAGGTATAAAAGACGAAATATCAGTAGGCGTAGTTCTATATTTTGTTCCAAAAGATTTATTTAGATAGTAACAGAGAAATGTAACAACGTTTCACCTTCGTTTTCTTTTTATGCCAAGATTGTAAGTATGAAGTTTGTATATCAGTTTTTATTTTAAATATTTACATAATCTTTTCATTTTGCCTATATTTTATTTAGTCATTCTGCAGTGAAATTGCTGTATAAATTAATTCTCATAAATATAGATGATATGTAGTTGCTTCCAAACTAGAAATGAAGACGTAACATACGCCATTGATCTTTGAAATCGATGAAAACTTTCATTTCTTTTGCCAAGCATTTGAACATTATCATTAACTTAATACGTACATAAAGCTGTGAGTAATAAGATATACAGTGTAGTATAGCTAGGATAGAATTTCAATATTGTAAAATTTCAGATTAAACATTATGTCCAATATTTTGTCAAGTAATTACAAATAGTTACTACAGCCATAAATTTAAAAGTATTCTAGATATTTTTATATATGTTGATAATATGATAATTATTTCAAAAAATTATGAATTAATAAAAATAACATTTTGATATTATGTTTAACAAATTTAAGATTATTTTGCTTTTGTAATTAGTCTTATTTTTTTTTTAATAAATCAACATTTCAACCACAGTCCCAGGTAAACACTTTTTCATTTACATATTATTTAATGTTTGATGTTAAATTTCAACATCTCTAGCACTAACTAGTTAACTTCAAAAGTTTTATTGTTGTGGTGTGTTATTTCTGCCTGGTTCGAAAAAATAAGAGTAGACTGAAACTGGGCTGGATCTGAACTCAATTGTGCTGATCTGCTGATCTCAACTCAAATGGGAGAACATGGGTTTAAATGCACTACGTACAAAGGCTGCTATTGGTTGGTGTGCTTTACAATTCCTTGGGGGATTTAAAAGACATGTGATTGATAAAGTAAGAACTTCGTATTCGTAGGTATGCGGTCTATGGAACCCTAGTGATCCCCGATGGGCGAACCCCTAGGAGAAGCCGTAGATAATCTAGGGAACAGATACTGGAGTGGTTTCCCGTTGCCTTCTATACGAAGATATTACGGAATGACGTCAGACCGAAGAGAAAGGGAAGAAGAGGCTTACAAACACAGGAAAGGAAATTTGAAACATCCATGCTCTCGACTGGGATTTGAATCCTTTACCGGCACACCTGCCACATGGCAGACCGCCGCTTGAGACTGCACGTCCACGTCGGCATGGCTGACTTTAACTTTACAATTTCTATGAAATGAATTATGGGAGCACACATCCATTTAGAATTCACAAATAAACAAACGTGATTTGACCGTTAGCGGTAGAATTTGAAATTTATGAAAGATTAAATTATGATTGATCGGAACACTAAAATATATGTAAAAGAGTAAATAGGATAAACGGAGTAAGTACAAATATATCTATAAAAATCCTCACAAGTATCCCTCTTCCAAGATATTTCGATGCCAAAATATGTATATTAAATACATGAAATATAACACATATGGCAAAAAAAAAAAAATAATTACACTATTTACAAGAACAACTATTTACACAATACATTGTCTGATCCGGGTATCCTCGAAGATATTGAAAAGGAAAAAAAATCATTAATTATTCATAAGTTCACTGAAAGTTCACTATAAGTTCAGTAAAAGTTAAAACTAATGGTTCCAACGAATAACAGGTCGGGATCTATGCATCGACAGTTCGAGCATAAATATCGGCTGTTCCAAGGTCTTTCAGTTCGAGGCTATTTAGAGGCAGTTCGAGACTACGTAATAGCTTCTTCGTCAGAAACATAGCATCTGTTACAATGTCAGGTCAACGACAATCGTGGGTTAGGTGCGATAAAACTGCGACGGCGTGGTTTGGAGAATCGGATGAGCATGCTTTTCGTGGCTCCGAGGTCTAGTTTCTCTGCTGCAGCTCTGAAGAGAGATATATTGGCGTCAGGTTGCATTGAGACGGGACGTGAAAATGACTGACTGGAAACTCCGTTACTTCGTCTGTAGAATTGCGTTTGGGCTGTGTTGATGAGTGCGTTCTGTTAGTTTAGCGGTGGCTGATCCATTTAATTTTGACGGCAGAAGTCGGCATGGCTGGTTTCCGAGGTTGACTGTTGTTCTAGTTGGCAGCAGTCGAGGCGTTAAAACGGGCTTTGCACTCGAAGTTTGCGGGTTCTCGCATCAAAGGGCGGCCTATAGTCTACGGCCATTGGTACTGAGAATCAGCGTTGGAAGTCATGCGAAGGTGAGTTTCGGAGGAAGGGCGGCCTGTGATCTGGACAATTCTGCAGCGGTGCACACCCTGGTGTCGGCATCGTCCATGATCCGAGGTCCGACGGATCAGTATCGTTAAATTGTGGTCCATGATTCGGTGGGTTTGGAGAGTAGCCGGAAGCTCACTTCCGGGCGGCTAACTTCGGTGCAGCTGGTTTCATGCACCAATTGTGGAGTATTATCTCGGCCTGGTTTGTGAAAATAAGAGGAAACTGAAACTGGGCTGGATCTAAACTCAATTCTGCTGATCTGCTGATCTCAACTCAAAAAGGAGAGCATGGGTTTAAATGCACTATGTACAACGGCTGCTATTGGTTGGTGTATTGGTTGGTGTGCTTTAAAATTCATTGGGGGATTTAAGAGACATGTGATTGATAACTGACTTTAACAGTAGAATTTGAATTAAAGGGAATTATGGGATAGCACACCAACCGTTAAGAATTGAAAAATAAACAAATAGGATTTGACCGTTAATGGTAGAATTTGAAATTTACAACAGATTAAATTATGATTGATCGGAACACTAAAATATATACAAAAGAGTAAATAGGATAAATGGAATAAAATAGAATAAAGGAAGTAGATATAAATACAGCTATAAAAATCATCACAATATGAAGGTTCATTAAAAAAAATATATAAATGTCAGTAAACGGTCATCTTATTAAAAATATAGAGAGACCTTTTTTGTGAACAAAACAGCCGCATTTTTGATGAAAATTTGCCCCCTTCCCTCCTGTTTATATCTGTTTGTCAAGATCTTGGTTTCTCTTATTTTTACAGTAAAAAAATTTAATTAAAATAAGATAAAAAATAATCGTACTTATTTTCAAATAAAAAAAAAGAAAATATTTTCACCAAGATTTTAGCCCAGCGTTCAACGGCTGCTCCACTTTAACACTTCAATTGTGAAGACAATAAGCCATACTTCACCTAAAAATCACATGAGAGTTTTTTTTCCAAATTATTTTCTCAAAACCTATAAAAATATGATTCAGATAAAAAGATAAAAATATGATTCAGACACCTAAAAATATGTAAAGTAAAGTAATTTACTTTATGAAAAAAACATCTTTCGAACTTGTACTTTAGCGGGAGTTTTGGACGCTTATTTCCGAAAATTGTAAATTGTGTCTACTAGCAGAGAATTCTACAAACATCTGATTTCAAAAGTTCGTCTTCGATTTCGACTAGTCAAGGTCATTTCAAAATTTAAAAAGTTGTAGAGTACTGTAAAGAAAATTTCTGAAACATCCAATAGACGTACAGATATGTAAGATAAAGTCTTATTTAAGTCTTAGTTCATTATTTTTTTTTATTTCAGAATTAAAAACTGGTGATGTTACTGGTGGTGTTTTTCAGTACATAAAAATAGTTTTTATTAAAATCAAAGTTATAACTTTACAAATCATATTTTCAATCACATCAAGAAAATTTTTTGTACTGCAAACATTATATGTTAAAACTCGTAAATATCAAATGAACGGGAGCTATAATGATCACATTTGCATTGGTATTTGAATTCTGATTAACATTCTTTCCGAGTACTCATAACATAAAGTGACTGTCGGTAGAGTAATTTCCTTAATTACATGACACAGAACATGAAGATAAAAGTGGTGGTTTTTCTAACTTTGTTATAAAAAAAAAATTGGCAGAATTGCTTACTCTTTAACAATTAAATATATATTTATATACCGAAATTTAGGTATAAAGTTTGTATTAGTTTTTCGGGGTTTTTTTTTGCTACAAATTATCTGACAAAAGTAAGCTTCTAAAGTTTGTTTACCAAGTTTTATTATATAGAAAGTTAATAGAATTAAATTTTCTCATTTTTTTTTAATGTCAAGGCTGTAAGTATGGATTATGTGTTTCAGTTTTAATTTTAAATATTTTTTTTTAAATAATCTTTTTACTTGGTCTATGTTACTTGATCCACTTATTCATTCTATAGTGAAGTGGCAATACAAATTATTTCTCATTAGTTAATCTACATAAAATTCTCTACAAAAAAAATCATATACACGTTTTCACTGGGATTTATATATAAGGAAATATGGAGTGGAGAAAACGGACAATTTGTAAAAAATTCATGTTTTTGTTACAATTGGCACATATATTCTTAAAAATGAAATCCACATCAATTGTCGAATTCCTAATTATCTTCGAAATCTAAACTATCATCACTATCAATGATGAGACAGTTACTGTTAACCCTCTGACAATTTTCCAAAGAACTGTCATACTATGACGAAGATATGGCAGAGCTTTTAACCTATAAACAATTAACTTCATTTCCCCCTGCCTCCGCTCCTCGAGGGTGGAATGCGAAAAGAGAAGAGGTCATCCCTCTCCGATGTTTTGCCAGTAGAGAACAACGCAACTCTCGATCTCACCCAAAGCACCAATGTGGTAGTTGGTGGTTTCCTTCTGCACCGCATGAAATGGAAACAGTCCTCCAACATTTCTTTAAGTTGCCATCAGTACATTGCCTACGTACAGAAACATTACGGTCAAAATTGTACGGTGGTTTTTGACAGTGACATCAACAGCACAAAACGAGCAGAGCAGAAGCGAAGAGGGCTGACAAAAACTGAAAGCACGACCATCACAGTTTAACAGGAGCAGTTTCTCGCCAATGATAGGAAAAAAACAAGACTGATCCACTTGCTTACCGAGAAGATGATAGCAGTAGGAATTGAAACAACTGTTGCAACAGTTTATGTTGATGGCACCATTGTGAGATGTGGGTTGGATAAAGCTGCTGTACTCCAACTATTGCAATAGTTGGGGAGGAGATGGACTTGATAGTCCTCCTCATAGGATTGGCTCCACCATCTACGCGTTCTTTCTGAAGCCAGGCCGTGGGAAGGTGGAGCCCAAATTGTTTTCAGGGCGACAACTTCAAAAGCTTCCATTCGCCAAGACGATCCTTCTTCTCCACAGCTTCTCCGGATGCGACACCACCTCGGCGATCCATGGGAAGAACAAATTCGGCATTGCTAAGCTCTTCGCAGCTAAACCTGACCTGACACAGGTTTGTTAATCCCAGACATTTTCACTGATCCCTCAACATTAGCTGAGGGTATAGCACAGGCTAGCGACAAGCTGTTTCTGGCGATTTACCAAGCACTAAAGCAGGAACAAAACCTCAACAAACACCGGTACTCGACTTTTTTGAGCATCGACAAAGCCGATATCTGATATGGCCACTCTTGCTCTTCCTAGAGGAGCTTCGAAGCAGCACTCGTTCAGAGTGTAGCTACAGGTATATCTATTTACATATAGTTTTCAAATACTAGTTTATTTTAATTATAAATATCTATTTGCGCCTAATTCTTACGTTGGTCTCATTACATTCTTAGAGATACAACAATAGCTTGGCAACCTACAACCCACCAAAGGGGGTTGGGCCAAGGGAGACGATAGCATCCTAAAGCCAGTGACAACTAACAACCCTGTGGCACCTGACTCCATTCTCAACACCATATTTTGCCGGTGCACGACTGGGTATGGGGTGCCCTGCGATTGCCCTGCGGAAAGCAGGCATTGCCTGCTCCAGTGTCTGCAGCGTATGCTTCGGCTCGTGCACTAACGGAGCCCCCATCGAAGACACCATGGTCGATGACGATAGTTTCGATTTCGAAATAATTAGAACTTCGATAACTAATGGTAATTGAGGAATAAATGTGCCATTTTTAACAACAAAACAAACATTTTTTCCAAATTGTTCATTTTCCCCCTCCATATCTCCTTAAGTATCCATCCCAGCGTAAAAGAGTGTAGGATCTTTTTTGTAGAGAATTTTATGTTTATTAATTTAATATATGGGCATTTCTTTGCTATAGACCGCAGTTTTCGAGTTATTCACAAAAACATAAAAACAGGGACCTTCACACACACCCTCACCCCTTAGCTCCACCCTCATCCATCAGTACTTTTAGTATGTTGTTCAGAACACCTTCCCCTCCAACTGTGCCAAATTGGCTTATACACGATTTATTTCCCCTATTTTTCTTCGTTGCCTGGACTATTTCCTGTTATTTCTATATGCCCTAGTGTGTTCTTGGACACGTTCTTTGAAGGCTCCATCTGTACTCCCTGTGTCTTTAGGTATTAAAGACGAAATATTAGTAGGTTTATTTGATATCTATATTTTGTTCCAGAAGATTTATTTAGATAGTAACAGAGGAATGTAATAACGTTTCACCTTCGTTCTTTTTTTTTATGCCAAGATCGTAAGTATGAAGTTTATATTTCAGTTTTTATTTTAAATATTTACATAACCTTTTCATTTTGCCTATATTTTATTTAGTCATTCTGCACTGAAATTGCTGTAAAAATTAATTCTCATAAATACGCATGATATTTAGTTGCTTACAAACTAGAAATGAAAATGTAACAGACACCATTGATCTTTGCAATGGTTGAAAACTTGCCAAGCATTTGAATATTATCACTTATTTAATACGTACATAAAGCTGTGAGTAATAAGATATACATTGTAGTAGGCTATAGCTTGGAAAATAGAATTTCAATATTACAAAATTCCAGATTAAACATTATGTCCAATATTTTGTCAAGTAATTACAAATAGTTACTAAAGCGGTAAATTTAAAAGTATTCTAGATATTTTTATATATGTTGATAATATGATAATTATTTCAAAAAATTTTGGATTAATAAAAATAACATTTTATATTATGTTTAACACATTTAAGGTTATTTTGCATTTGTAACTAGTCTTATTTACTTTTTTTTTAATAAATCACCATTTCAACCACAGCCCCACCAGGTAAACACTTTTCATTTACGGGTCATTCCATGTGAAATCAACCAAAAAAATAATAATTTTGGACCTTAGTGTTTCAGATTTTGATATCTTTCCTCACATCAACTTATCTACTAAAAAGTATGAAAAATGCATATTTTCACATTTTTTGGGTTAACAGTTTTTGAGTTACTGAATTTCAAAAATTAAAAATTGCTTGATTTTGGCCGTGTTTTGAAATTTTCAAAACCTTGTAACTCAAGAACCGTTCAACCTACAGAGCTGAAATTGGTATCATTTTGTTCAGTTTTTAATAGCCTTTAATTTGATATACAACAAAAGTATCTTAAAATTTTTCATATTAAATCATATTAAAATTTTTCAAAATTTTCAAAAACTGGTTTTTAAAAAATCTTAAAAACACCCCTTTCGATTTTTTTAAAAAAAAAAATATGTTATTTATATTGTTAATACCTATTTTTGTGCCAAATTTCATAATAGGACAGACAGGGGATCATATGGAAATAAAATTTGAAGTGTCATAGTCCATGAAAAAAATGAGAATGCGACTAGCAACCACAGTTAGTTCTTATCGTTCGTTGCATGTCGAGCTTTAAATCAAATATAGTTGATGAAAGTCAATCGTTGTGAGTATACCTATAGTTTGTGTATGATCAGTAAACCTACATGGTTTCATCTATATAATATAATTAAATTAAATAAATCAAAATATAATTTACAATTATATTAACAAATTATAAAAATAAATTTCAAATTAATAATAATAGTAATAATAACAACAGCATGAATTTAGAGGAATATTCTCATCAATCACAATAGCGGTTAATAAAGTTCTAACATTTTTAATACTTTTTACTGTTTCAGAATTATATTTTTCGCAATTACTTTGACTGAATAATTTACATTTTGTATAGTTCTCCAATCTTAGACCAAAATTATTGTTCAATTTATTGATTTGAAAGATTTTTAACCAATTGCATCGAGTTATTTTTTTCATTATTTTGATTTTTTTTCCTATTAACATTCTAAATGTTAACCTATTAAAATTTGAGACCAATGTTCATCTGATATCTCAAGACAAGCCTGTTTCACGCTTATTAGACGATCATCAGTTGAGAGTAGTCAGAATGAACATCGCAGGTCTCATAACGGAGTTGGACTTGGAAGTCGTATAAGAAGAGCAGTGGAACCTCTATGGCTATAAACTAAATACATGCTGTCATTATTATTATTATTATTATTATGAATTTCTTTTGTTTCAATTATTTTCTTTGTAATTGTAAATCCTGTTTGTAATATGTCATTTAAGTATTTTGTTCAATTTACTTCCAATGTCCTTAATATTTATTGTTACTAGTTCTTACTGTACTCGACAAAAATAAGCTAAACATAGGTAACTTTAATATACATATGTAATAATTATATATAGAGTTAAATCAGAAAATTATTTTAACTTTTAAATTATGTTACTGCCTAATTTAAAATTTTAGAAAATTATCACCTAGCGGTCTACTTGATAAAAAATCAATTGAAAAAACAATACTATGTAAGTCATTTGATATTTTTTAACAATGTATTCAAAATTAATTAAACATTTGTAGTATATTTATATTCAGAACCTGTTGATAGGAATTTGTCATTCCTAACGGGACTGTAACTTTTGTATTTAGAAGCATAATAAAAAAAAAAATTATTATTATTATTAATTTGAAATTTATTTATATAATTTGTTAATATAATTGTAAATTATATTTTGATTTATTTAATTTAATTATATTACATAGATGAAACCATGTAGGTTTACTGATCATACACAAACTATAGGTATACTATAGATATAGATTGTCTTTCATCAACTATATTTGATTTAAAGTTCGACACGCAACGAACGATAAGAACTTACTCTGGTTGCTAGTCGCATTCTCATTTTTTTTCATGGACTATGACACTTCAAATTTTATTTCCATATGATCCCCTAGCTGTCCTATTATGAAATTTGGCACAAAAATAGATACTAACAATATAAATAACATATATTTAATTCAAAAAAATCAAAAGGGGTGTTTTTCAGATTTTTTAAAAACTAATTTTCGAAAATATCGAAAAATTTTAATTTGAAATTAAGATACTTTTGTTGTATATCAAATTAAAGGCCATTAAAAACTGAACAAAATGACATCAATTTCAGCTCTGTAGGTTGAACGGTTCTAGAGTTACAGTGTTTGAAAATTTCAAAACACGGCCAAAATCAAGCAATTTTTAGTTTTTGAAATTCAATAACTCAAAAACTGTTAGTCCAAAACATCTGAAAACTTGCATTTTTTATACTCTATAGATATTATCAGTGTGCAAAAAATCATCAATTTCTGAGGTGTCAAGGTTCTAACCATTGGTTGATTTGACATGGAATGACCCTTACATATTATTTAATGTTTGAGGTTAAATTTCAAAATCGCTAGCACTAACTAGTTAACTTCAAAAGTTTTAATATTGTGGTGTCTTATTTCGGTCTGGTTCGTAAAAAAAAAAAGAGTAGACTGAAACTAGGCTGGATCTAAACTCAATTGTGCTGATATGTGTTATCATCTCAACTGTTTATTCAAGGAAGAGCATGGGTTTAAATACCCTGTGTAAAATGGCTGCTATTTGTTGGTGTGCTTTAAATTTCTTTGGGGGATTTAAAAGACATGTGATTGATAGCTAAATTTAACTGTCATCATCATCATGACGTGCGAACTTCGTATTCGAATGTATGTGTTCTATGGAACCCTAGAGCGAACCCCTAGGAGAAGCCGTAGATAATCTAGGGAACAATTCTGCGGTGATGCATACCCTGGTGTCGGCATCGTCCATGCTCCGAGGTCGGACGGATTAGTATCGTTGTATTGTGGTCCATGATTCGGCGGGTTTGGAGAGTGGCCGGAAGCTCAATTCCATTTTTTTAACTTCATTGCAGCTGAACTCGGGTTTCATGCACCAATTGTGGTGTGTGTTTTCGGCCTGGTTTGTAAAAATCAGAGTAGACTGAAACTGGGCTGGATCTAAACTCAATTGTGCTGATCTGCTGATCTCCTACTCAAATGGGAGAACATGGGTTTAAATGCACTACGTACAAAGGCTGCTATTGGTTGGTGTATTGGTTGGTGTGCTTTACAATTCATTAAGGGATTTAAGAGACATGTGATTGATAACTGACTTAAACTGTGCAATTTGAATTAAAGGGAATTATGGGATAGGACACCAACCGTTTAGAATGTAAAAATAAACAAATAGGATTTGACCGTTAACGGTAAAATTTGAAATTTACAACAGATTAAATTATGATTGATCGGAACATTAAAATATATATAAAAGAGTAAATACGATAAATGGAATCAAATAGAATAAATGTAATCAGTATAAATATAATTATAAAAATCATCACAATATGAAGGTTTATTAAAAAAAATACATAAATGACAGTAAATGATCATCTTGTCAAAAATATGTAGAAACATTTTTTATGAACAAAACAACCGCTTTTTTCAAGAAAGTTGCCCCCCCCCCCCCCGTTTATATCCCTTTGTCCAGATCTTGGTTTTTATTATTTTTAAATTATGAAAATTGAATTAAAAAATAAAGAATAATCTTTATTTATTATTTTCAACTAAAAAAACAAGGAAATATTTTCACCAAGATTTTAGCCCAGCGTTCATTGGCTGCTCCACTCTAACACTTCTATTCCGTTAAATACTTCACATGAAAATCACATGAGGGTTTTTTTTTCAAAAATATTTTCTCAAAACCTATAAAAGACAAAAATATGATTCAGACACCTAAAAACACGACATTATAATGTAATTTATTTTATGAAAAAAAACATTTTTTAATCTCGTACTTTAGCGGGAGTTTTGTTTGCTTATTTCCGAAAATTGCAAATTGTGCCTGCTAGCAGAGAGTTCTACAAACTCTTAACATCTGATTTCAAAAGTTCGTGTTCGATTTCGACTAGTCAAGGTCATTTCAAAATTTAAAAAGTTGTAGAGCACTGTAAACAAAATTTCTGAAAGATTCATGAACGCATTGGTATGTATGTGAAAACCATATCTAAGTCTTAGTTCTATATTGTTTTGTTATTTCAGAATTAAAATCTGGTGATGTAACTGGTGGTGTTCTTTAGTACATAAAAATAGTTTTTATTATAATTTAAGTTATGACTTGTTACAAATCATATTTTCATTCTAATAAAGATTTTTTTTTTGTACTGCAAACGTTATATGTTACAAGTCCTAAATATCAAATGAACGGGAGCTATAATGATCACATTTGGATTGGTATTTGAATTTTGATTAACATTCTTTCCGAGTACCCATAACGTAGAAGTGACTGTTGGTAACGTAACCTCCTTAATTATATGACACAGAACATGAAGATGAAAGTGGTGATGTTTCTAACTTAGTTATACAAAAAATTTGCAGAATAGCTTACTCTTTAACAATTAAATATATATTTATATATCGAAATTGAGATATAAAGTTTGGATTAGTTTTTCGTTTCTTTGTTGTTTCAGTACAAATTATCTGACAAAAGTAAGCTTCTAAAGTTTGTTTACCAAGTTTTATTATTCAGAAAGTTAATAGAATTAAATTTTCTCATTTTTTCTAATGTCAAGGCTGTAAGTATGAAATATGTATTTCAGTTTTTATTTTAAATATTTTTTTTTACATAATCTTTTTACTTGGTCTATGTTTCACTTATTCATTCTATTGTGAAATTGTAATACAAATTATTTCTCATAAATACTCATGATATCTAGTTGCTTACAAACGATGCAATTCAGTTTTATTCAACTTTTTCTAAATGTCTCTGATATCAAACTCACTGCAGTACCGGAATCTAAAAGTGCTTCTGTCCATTGATCATCAAAATATATAGTTCTTATTCTATATATACTCATGGACAAAAAAAATAGCGCACCAAGAAATAATTGCGGGATCGTAACGAAACTTGCAATGAAGGTACATGTCGGGGAGATATGCAAATGATTAGAAATGCAGCGTGATTGCGCATTACGTATAGCCGGTAGAGGGCGTTGAACATCGTACTCTGTGGAGTATAAAACAGGTAACCAAAGCTTGTTTGAGTGTGCTGAATCATTTACAAAGGAAGAGCTGAGGTAGATATGCCATTACGCCGTGTTCGAAGACAGTATACGCAGTTGTCGCAGTTTGAGAGAGGGAGAATCGTCGGGATGATGGAAGCTGAGTGGTCAGCTAGGCGAGTAGCTCGTCAATTAGGCCTCTCTGATTGTGTTGTGAGGAGGTTTTGGGACCAGTGGACCCGGGAGATGTCATGTACACGAAGACCAGGCTCAGGACGCCCTCGACAGACCAGTCGTCGAGAAGACCGCCACATAGTCAGAAATGCACGCGTACAGCCAACTGCTTCATCGGCCGCCATCCAGGCACAGGTAGCACCTTCACTAGGGGCCGCTGTGTCTTCTCGAACCATACGAAGGCGCCTAGCTGAAGGACAGTTGGTATCGCGGCGCCCATTACGTGTGCTGCCCTTGACGCCCACCCATCGACGCCTCCGTTTGGAGTTTTGCCGCGCACGAGGAAACTGGACTGCAGCGGAATGGAACCAGGTCGTCTTTAGCGACGAATCCAGATTCAATCTCGGCAGTGATGACAATCGTGTTCGTGTGTGGAGAGCCCGTGGTGAACGCTTCAATTCTGCCTTTGCTGTACAGCGACACACCGCTCCCACAGCTGGTGTGATGGTATGGGGTGCTACAATACACGGTCACCCCTAGTATTGTTCCGTGGCACCATGACAGCCCAGCGGTATGTTCATGAAATCCTGCAACCACATGTGTTGCCACTCATGCAACGGCTCCCAGGAGCCATTTTTCAACAAGACAATGCTCGGCCTCATACGGCAAGGGTGTCACAAGACTGTCTCTGCACTGTTACTACCCTTCCTTGGCCTGCCCGATCCCCAGGTTTGTCTCCAATCGAGCATATCTGGGATCATTTGGGACGACGAGTTGGGCATCCCACGAGTTTGAACGAACTAGAGGCAAGGTTACAGCAAATATGGAACGAAATGTCTCAAGACATCATACAGAACTTGTATGACTCAATGCCCGATCGTATCGCATCGTGAATTCGCGCTAGAGGGGGTCCAACGGAGTATTAACTCCTCCGTTCTTTTGCCTTTTTCTCTGAAATAAATTATCCTTTTCCTTTGATTTTCTAATCATTTACTTATATCAAAGTAGTCGTTACGTATGTAAATTTTCGTTTCATTTTGATGACTCCTTCTTGGTGCGCTAATTTTTTTGTCCATGAGTGTATATTCTTTTCCAGGTCTGCAGCTGTAGGTGCGACAAAGCTGCCGTCTCCAGTTGTCACATCGCTTAGTTTTCCAGATCTGAGGGGAAGAGCTGCGACTGTTTTGTTGATTCTGGTTTCATATGAAGCATCACTGCGTTCCTATGGATACGGTGTTGATATCAAAGGAATATGCAGTGTGTGTGGGGTGGGGGGTATTACAGTTTGGCGTTGTTTTTGAATCGATCAGCTGTTGGATTTGTTGCTGCAGGGCTGTTATTTGCTGTTACCGCTGTTGAATTGCATCGGACTGGGGCATATAAGCTGTTGGTGTGACTCCAATGGATACCAAATTCGGCTGTCGCTTGAAGAATACTGTCTCAGCTAGTCTGTGTTATCTCATTTTCTCAAAGCGTTGGCATTCTACCAGGAATGCATCTGTGCTATCGATCCTGAGTGCCAGTAATAAATTACTTACATCTTCCGCTACTCCTTTTATGAGGTGTTGCAATTTTTTGGGGTCTATCATCTCCGGGTTGGTTGCTCGGCAAACATATAAAACATCTTGGGAGTATTCTTGGGCGGCTTGTGCTCTCTGTTCTAATGTTTACATTGCATGTTTTGCACTGTCATAAGGTGTGACGAATCTTGCAATAAACTGCTGCTGAAAAATCTGCCATGTTGTAATCACTGCCTTATTGTTTTCAAACCAATTACGTGCTGTATCTGCCAGCGTGAAGTTTCGTAGCATCGTTCCATCCATTGAACTTTGAAATTCGGTTAAATCTCGGAGCTATCGGCAGCGATTCTCATTAGCAATGGCATAGAAATTTGTTGGCTGCCTGCATCGATGGTTGGTAACTGGGGTTCCTGCTATACTTGAATAGATTGGGTGATTGTCCGTCATGGCGTCCAATAAAGGTAAACTACGGAGCTGTCGGCTTTTCGGAATGCAATAGGTGGTGGAAAGCTCACTTCCTCTTAGCGATCAACGTTGAAGGTATGCTGGAGTAGAATCGGGGTTTCGGAGCCAATATTTGTGGTGAATGTTTGTAGCCAATGGTTCGGTTAGAAAAGACTGAAAATGACTAATAGTAAGATCTGGTAAGGGCTCTTTTATTACACGATGCAGGGGTTTAAATAGGGTATTTACAAGACTTTGATTGGATGCCGTGCTCTACAAATTGACTGGGAGAGTTTAAATTATACATGTGATTTAACTGAGTTTTAACTGTCTTTTTAAATAAGAAGAATCAGAGATAAGAAGCAGAGTTAATTTTATAAGATGAAAAATATGGAATTAAATAACAAACAGTAAATATTACAATAAATGCTGATAAAGATTATTAGAATTATAAACAGTAAGAAAACAAATAAATAGAACTATTAGAAAAAGATAAAATAGAATATACAATAAAAATCAGCACAGTTTTATAATTTCCAAATTGAAAATAAGAAATGAAGATAAAATAATCTTACAGATTCACAAACTTTTCATTAAGTGTAAGAAAGTATATTAAAAGCAATTAAATTATTTAGAAATAATCATGAAATATTACAGATGGAGTATTCAGTTATTTACCTCTTACCTTTACTAGTCCTAATGTTGTTATCTAATGGTTATCACGAATGTTAAAAATATGGAAATTTCTGTTCATTCGAAAACATGTTAGCTCGAGAATAGTTCTTCAATTAATAATGTTTATTATTTTATAACAATACACTGTGAGTGCTGAATCAATTTTTACTTTTAGTTTTTCTTTCATTTTACAAAAGTAGAATCATATAGGCTTCTTTAAGTTAGAAAGTTTCAGTGAAATGAAGAACGAGTTCTTATTTGATCAATGATTTATAGAATTCAACGTAATTAATAGTAAAGTTTTCTATCATAATTTTAACTTACTGAATATGAGTAAAAACTGATATTAAATCTTTAAATTGTATCCCAATTTTTTTAATGAAGGAATTTTCTTCGAATTTAAAAATTAATTTTATTTATTCGTTTTCTCAATGCCAAGCCCGTAAGTATGAATTTTAAATTTCAATGTTTAATTTACATATTTATGTTATCTTTTCTCTTGGCCTACCTTTCATTTATTCTTTCGGCAGTGAAATTGCAATAAAAAATTATTTACGGTAAATTCGTTTGATATTTAGTTGCTTTTAAAGTTTAGTTGTATTGATATTACTGAAAGTTGTATTGAAAGTTGTATTGATATTTCTTATTTATAAGAAATACAAAGAATGAAAATATCAATAGAAATGAAGGATTAGAAATAAATAGAGTCAGTAAAATTGCCTAGAGATATAATATAATCTAATATAAATAAGAATCACAAAATTGAAAAATTTGAAGAATTGTTTTTTTGTAAATAATGAATAAAATTGTTGAAATTAAGTTATAATGGAAAGTTTAGGTTAGTTTGCATATGTAAGAAGTATTGTTTTGATTGTTATTTTATAACAATGTCCGAATAGCATCTGTAAATTGTTTGTTATTTTAAAGTTTGACAACGGAAACAAGAAAATTTTCCGAAAATTAGTTTGTAAATATATGTTTTTTATTTTTATATTTGGCGTTGAAGGTGTCTTGATTACATTTATTGATTTATACAAATCTATATATTGTAACGGTACCTGGGGTCGATTGGTATTTTGGAGTGTTGTTTGGTTAGTTGTTGGGCGGCAGCCGAAAGTCCGTTCGGTAAAATCCTTCTCTACCCCCTCCGAGGTCGCTACATGCCGGGTTAACTAGCTTCAGTCTATTCGGGGCGCGGGGGGAGCCACACTTCACGTTCCCGGGTAAGAGGCAAAATATACTCACAGCGCAGGTTTAACTCAACAATTTTATTTGTCAATAAAAAAATAACATATCACTTAAATTTGAAGACAACAATTATTAACGAAGCTATGGCTTAATACTTCCTGAGATTAAATCACCAACGCACTGAATAACTAAAAACTTGCACTGCTAAAACTAAACTCCCTCCACTTAATTGAACTCTCCTCTAACGGGTTGTGTTGCACTAAAGGAATTGCGTAGCAATGAATAAATTGCGTAGCACTGAATAAACTGAGTAGCACTAGATAAATTGCGTAGCACTGAATAAACTGAGTAACACTAGATAAATTGCGTACACCTACTTTGTTAATAGCACTGAAATTTGCAAAGTTGACTTTTGCAAATTGGTGGCGATAATTTCACTCACAAATATCCAATGGGAATTTTTAGGCTATCCAGGGTTGCCTGTCTAGCTAAAAAAAAAAAACTTAGTTTAACACACCTATTCTGACAAACGTGTGGTATGATTTCTGTTGCCAAAAACTAAAGGTGCGGCTGCAAGCAATCGATGAGCAAAGAAGCATAGTATCTACCGGTCGTCGAAGCAAGAGAGAGATTTTTCTGAAACATGCGGTTAAATAACCTCAACCGCGCCGCCAGTGTGACGTCAAGCTTTTCCTGTCCACTAAGATAACAAAACAGCTTATCTGCCCAAATAAGGAAGATTACCTCATGTGAGGTGATAATGATAATCATCCAATGGGATTAAAGTGCATTAAACGATTCCAAATATGGAATGACGATTTCATGGAAATTTCCAAGGAAAAAAAGAATTTCCAAACTAAAACTGAACTCAACTAATTTACAGCAAAGAGAAAATTAAATTTAAATTCCTTAACTAAATCTAACTAAAGCTAAGCTAAGATTATTCAATTGCCTAAATTACTTAAATCCCTAACATTAAATCCTAATATTTTTAAATTAAAAGATTTTACTCCTAAAATCTTAAGCCAAGCTAAATTAAAGTCTAAATTAAAAAAAAAAATAACTGACAATAGCTAAAACTGTGACTAACGAAGTCTTTCGCCATTAGCCTTTACAAAACAATTATTTTGGAATTATTTCTCTTAACTGACATTTCTTGTATCTTTGCAATAATAATAATATTAAATTCTAATATTTTAAATTACAATAAATCGACATATGAGTATTGTCACAATATATATATATATATATATATATATATATATATATACTTGTCAATGATGAAAGTACAACAATTAGGCAGTTCATAATTTATTGAAGAACCATACTGTCTGAAATGAATAAGCCTGCTAATATTTTTATTGCTATAAGAGATATATGATTTGACTGCAGAAAATATATATGGCACAATGCTGAACACTTTGAAAACGCTAGGATTTTCTCACGATTTCCTCAAAGAAATTGTAATACAGACGGTGCGGCGGTCAAAATGGAAATTTAGAAGGCAATTGATACGTTAATGAAGTAGTTTTAACTTGACATTGTGCTAATCATAGGCTTGAACTGTCTGTTGGAAATATAATAATAAAAGATTTTCCATCTCAAGTGAACCACTTCAAGTCTTTCTTAGACAAACGATATCCACTCTATCATCATTCATCAAAAATCTCAATTGAATTGAAACAATTCAAACAATATGCAGAACAACTTGAGAATTGATATAACATGCAAAACAGCTTGAATTAGACATTCTGAAAATACGCAGAATCTTGGACACCAGAAGGGTGATATCAAGATTTTGAAGTGTGACAGCTTTGTGGAACAATTACAAAGCGTTAGTTATTCGCTTCAAAGTTGCTAAAGATCATGGAAGTAGAGACTCAACTGAAAGATGTATATGAGGGATTGCTGAGATAGATTACTAAAGTTGATTTCATCTTGAATCTGGCCTTAATGTGTGATGTCCTGATTGCTGGAACTTGTCTTGAGCTACAGTCTCGTGACATTACACTGTATTCTGCCCACCACAAGATTGAAAATCAAATCATGGTGTTTGAGGATAGAAAACTAAAGAATGGACCATTTTACAGAGAAGCTCTCAAAGCAGAAGAACTGTTAAAGTTTTAGGAAATAATATTAGATAGAGGGCCAAAACGTAGCTAAATTGACCAAAATAAATTTTATTCAGTTATCTGAAACAACGGATAGAGAACAATTTTTTAGAAACAGAGGTCATTTTCATTCCAGAATATGCCAACGTGTTGTACTGTTCGACTTGATCAGATAGTCTTAAAATGATATATGGTGAGACAAAAAAAAATCGTTATATAATCGATTTGAGCATCCTTATAGATAAATCGTTCGATGTTTTCGGGCTTTCCACAAGGAAAAGAAAATTCCAATGTCCCTTCTTACTCCTGTGAATACAATGAAGAGTGTTCCCATATCCATCCGGAAATGTGAGCGTGGTTATTTTTCAAATGAATCTGATCATCACAGCAACGAGAGCTTTGTTATATCTTTCTAAAGTCACCAATCCGATATTTATTAAGCTGTTATCCTCCGTTTCAGGTATGGTTTATGTAAACACCTGGATTTTGAAAGGAAGACATCTTGCAACTGATACAAAGTGGAGAAGATACAAAGGAATATAGCACTGATAAACTTGGAAGTTGCTGTGATGTAGCGTAACTTTTATTATATAGGTCTTGTTTTTCCATAACTACCACTATTTTCCTCTCTTTTAGGAGGAAACTTGAAATTTATGGTTACCATCATATGGAGTGACTTTGACCTCAGGGTTTAAACATTATTTGGAGGAATCGATTTTTATTTTTTTGAGAAAGTATATTACCATATATTTTTCATTCCAGACATGGATCTTGTAGCCTGAAAAATGAAATCTATTGTAGAATAAAATTGAACCAGGAAAAAAAAAATTATGCTCAGACGTAAAACTAACGTAAAAAATTGTCACCAAAAACAACTTTTATCTCTTCTGCTTATTGCAATATAAATATGGTACTCAATTTTCGTTCAGAGAACAGCAGAAAAATTATAGACCGAACGACGTATGGTTTCTGTCCTTGAATAAGCTATCACCTACCAAATGGTTTTTTTTCATCAGCCATATCATGGGGTGACATTGTGCATTTGGTTTTCAAGGAATATCGTACAATTTTGTTTTGTATGACCATTGTATATTGTTGTATTTCGTCCCATTAAACAACAGTGCAAATAGGTGCTGAGTAAATGGAAGACAGTGCAGAAAGTGAAAAGACTTGATAAGTAAATTTTTCCGCTTATACTAAGCAATTTGTAATAAAAAAAAAGGAAGAAGTAAAAAAGAATCTTATAGCAGGATTCCGTGTCACTGGTATCTACCAACTGTATTGTCAATGCTGCGAGATTAATGCAGAACGCACACTTTTGTTGCAAAGACCAGCTATCAAGTAGATGCAAGACAATTAAAATTAAAAAAAAAACTTTAATACAGGAGTCATAAAAATTTGACTTTACAAATTTACAAAACTTTTTTACTTCTAGTGTACTGTTCAGTTTCTCGATTCACAAACGTATCTCAACAACTAGTGTTCCAAAAATGTCTTCTTGATATTTTCTCTAATTAACAATTCAAAATTCACAAACTCTGTGCTTGAATCTATTTGCTTAATAATAACTATTAACACTGTTACACTATTTTTAATCACACTTCTTATACTAATTTGAATCACTAAGTTTCACTATCTTCACTATTCGCGAAAGTTCAGTTCTTCTAGTAGAATAACTTTGAGAATTTATTTCCCTGGCTAATTCACCTATGTGATATCTAATAGTTGAACTTTCACTTGTATGAGCATACATACGATCTCCGTATTTATGGTTTTATGATTCACCTGTATGTGATTAACTTTAAATTTATTCTCACTAATAAATTTAAATCTATATATCAATTTAATGGCTTTAATCACTTTACACCTGTGTGAATTAATGCGATGCTCTACTCTCACTAGTAAAGCTTGCTCGCGCAAATAATTATTAATAACAGCTATTCTAAATTCACCTGTGTGAATTGTCTATTAACTTTGCCCTCTTTGTCAAAGCTTTTTCTTATCGAATTTCTTATCGACAATCTGTTTCTCATTAATTTTTCTTCTCGGCGAAAAACTCTCGGCATAAAGCCCTCCAAAATTGGAATAAGAATAATTTTAACTTACAGATAGTTGTCTTCGAATTGATTTCACCTGTTGATAATAGACACTTCCGGTCGACTTGATTGAAGCACTGTCTTCCGTATTCAATCCTTCAGTTGAAGTTGAAAACTGGAACCTCAGTTTCGGCACACTTTCAAATATGGCGCGCAGCTTCGAATCATGAGCTTCTTCCTTCTTCCCATAATCCATTTGGTTGTAGCTTTTGATTTCGATGTCTCAGCTAACGGCGCTAACACTACCAAACGGTGAGAATGGCTTTTCACTTTGCATGATTTAAATAAAGTTCAAGCTTCTATCACTTTATATTCCCGCTTACGTAGTAGTCTTCTAATTCTTCTATTGAATTAATCGAGAGAAACAGTATTAGACTGGCTTCCTTCTAATTGGGCTTCCGATTCCTTTATCCGCTTCTGTGATATAATTGCGTCCAGGTTTTCCCATTCACTTAGCTTCGGTAAATCGCTCCTGACTTCGTATTTCCAATATCTAAATGGAATTCTAACATTTCCGTCCGCTTAGTTGAATAAACCAGTCTTCTTTTCGGATCAGCTTTCTTAATAATTATACTCGGAGTCTTCTAAACTATGAATATTCAGCTTGACTTTAGGTCAACTCTCCGCTCGCCATTCGTTTGGCGCTTGTGCTTCTAAGTAATGGAATCGTCCACTTATCTTCCCTTTAGTATTGTGCGTTCACCTGACTTTTAAACTCACGGGACGTAATCAACTTCAAAACCATTAGTTTAAATATTCTTATGATATTTAGACTCTGTACTTGAGTCTAATTCCATCGAGACGAGTCTGTTCCATTACAGACTCTCGAATAACTTTGACTGACATTAGCCATCTGACTTAACAGCTCCACTTCACTGACGATCCCTGTTCGACCGAACTCTGCCTTCAGCCTTACACATTTCACACTATCACACAACCTTGTAAGATCGAGGCTATCAGTTCTAATATATCCCGTCACTTCTCGTAACGCAATGCACTCATTTGCATATTCAAAATATCTCCTTTATGCCCGGTTGCACCAAAGTAGCGTTTAACTACGGTTTCCATGAACTTAGTTCTGCTTGGACCTCAAATCGAAGTTCAGCCTTGTTGCACCAAGCTACAACAAGCAGAACTGAACCGACGTTCTGTGATCTGCGTTCATGGCGGCGGAAGTACGTCATGCGCTCAAAGCTGATTCCTGATTGGTTATAAGATTCGTCTTTCGTTGCGGGAAATCAACCCATTGGATTGTTTTCAATAGTTGTCCTTTGTTTCAGCAGTCAACAATCTCATTATGAAAATGGAGTTCAGGAATTAAAAAACTGAATTCTGCCGAGTCCCTATTTACACAGAGACGAAAAGAAAAAAAAATCCTTTTAATTGATATAATTGAATCGTACATAACACATATTAGAATATAAAAAAACCGATGCGGAATATTACTAATGTAGGTAATCGTGGAGTTTAGCGTCCAAATTAAATAACAATAAAAAACCTACAACAGTAAATAACACACAGTCATAAAATGTGAAATTTCATCACACTTTGGTGGGTGGCTGGCTGTAAGTGTCCCACCTCCGACCGAGAACGGGTCCTCGTAAAACTGTGTTTTCGTGCCACCGCGTTCTGGAGTCCGGCGTTCTGCGCCGGCTCCTGTCGGGTCCGGGCGATCCGTCGGCGGCAGGGATGGGACCCACAGCGGCAAACTTCTGTGCCCGAGAAAAAGGGCCCGGTGTCGATGGGGGGTGGGACACTTAGGTATCAGTGCAGAATTGGGTGAAATTTCACATTTTATGACTGTGTCATTTACTGTTGTAGGTTTTTTATTGTTATTTAATTTGGGACGCTGAACTCCACGATTACCCTAATATATACTGATCGCGAAATAGTCTGCCTTTTGGTTACAAATGATGCAACTCTGTTAACAACTGAAATTCCTCTTCACAGTCACTGTCCAACGAATTAAATAAATGTAAACTTGTCATTTTTAAAGTTATTTCTGATAGTTGAGAGAAAACATGCTTTGGTCTCAATTTGCAAGCGAATATCAGTAATGGCTCGAACGTCGAACAGTGGTTTTCAACCGAGTTCAGCGCCTTGAACGGCCGAATTTGGCAGATCAAGTTGACGACGCTTTTGAACCGAGATCATCACTAAACATTGTTGGCGCAATAGGTTTAAGAAGGATCTCCGTTCATCTAGGAGTTTGAACGTGGTTCAGCTACTGAACTTCAATGGTGCAACCGGCCATGAGTCTCTCACTCAAGAGAAAAAAAAAACTTAAATAAATTTCTTTTCAAGCCTCTATTACATTAAACAATAAAACTATAACTAATTAAATTATTTTATGGGGAAATAATTTAATACCTCAACAGTCAAAAAGTGCTGTCAAAAATCAGAGATGATGATGAACAGTGATACATTTCACGCATTATGAATAGCAATATTGTCATTATGAATTGCTGTCTGAGCAGTTTGACCTTTCTGGCGAGGATGGAAGTTGATGTGTCGTTGTCATGTGACATCCTATGGAGTGTCGAAGCACACTTTTATTTGAATGGCACTGTGAACACCCAAAATTGCCGAGCATTGGCTAAGGAAAATACACATGTTTTCCAGGAAATACCTCTGCATTCGCCCAAGCTTACAGTCTGGTGTGGCTTCATATCCAACTTTATCCTGGGCCCTTATTTTTTTGAAGAAATTGCTGCTAATGGTACTCAGACTTGTTCCGTGACTGCGGCTATATATGGTGACATGCTCCAGAATTTTGTGATACCCCAGCTGCAGGAAAGACAGTGTCTTGATTCAACCTCTTTTATGCAAGTTGGTGGACCTCCGCATATTGGAAGGTTCGTGCAAAGTTTTTTGCGTCAACACTTTACCAATGATCGAGTAATTAGTTCTGTACTGTCTGACCACTATGTTTTCCTGACCTAACTCCATGCGATTTTTTGTTATGGCGATAGTTAAAGGACGAAGTGTATCGTGAAGGAATTGCAACATTAGCAAAACTAAAAGACGCTACTTGTGCGAACTATCATTGTAGATTACATACGGTCAGCAGTTGAGCATACAGTTCATTGTCTGCGAATGAAACACATTTGTCAAGGGGAACAAATTGAGCAATATCACATCACTCAAATGTCTGATACTGTTTGTGTGAAATGTGTTTTCGAACATTCTGTTTTCGTTTTCCGTTCCTACAGCTATAAAAGCCCCCTCTTGCAAACGATTTTGTAACTATTTTTTTTTTTGCATAATTGTTGAGCGCATCCTTTGAATAGTATTTGTACAACTTTTGGTGTCTCTCCGACTATTGGTTGCAGCTGCAGGATGCTCTAAATAGACCAACTTTAATTATAACCACCTTCTATATCGTGCAAAGAAGAATTTGAGTGGCATATATATATTCGTGATTTACAACCACTTATCGGTATTTATCACAAGGTAACGGGCTTATCTATTGAGGTTTGGGAGAACGCAATAAATCGATATTTAGATATAAAATTGGATAAGGTTTTTTTTTCTTTCTTGTGTTTGGTATTCTTTTATTGGTTAAATTAATTCTGTTATTTTTAAAAGAGAAAATTTAAATATTCCATTCTTTTTTAAAGGTAAGGGAAGTAAGTAGAAATGATTTGTTCTTAAATTAATAAGTAGGTATACATTCCATTTGCTAAAAAAATTTAAAACTAATAATTTAAAAAATACTTTATATATAATTCTATCGTTGCTAGGCTTGTGAATTTTCTACCAATTGAGAGGAAGTTGTTGAAGGTCCAACCCACACACAATGATTAAAAATTAAAACATTAAAAATTAAAAATTATTAAAAAAGTTAAAAAACAAGAGTCTCTAGCTTTCGCCACTAGGGGGACATGGCCTCATCAGGAGAGATGGTTAGACAGTCCGTCAGCTCTTCTATTTAAACAAAGTCAGACCAAGGAAAATGGTTGTCTAATTTCATTGGTCGCTGCAAACAGCAATGAGATCCATGTGGAAGGCAGCGACATCTGGTGGCGATCACAAGCCGATGGATGAACAGCACGTGGAGTTGTTTGTAAACATAGGTTCTTCTCCTGATGGAGTTGATCTCACACCAATGGTTTTTCACCCAGTGGAATATTTCCGAAACAGATGGCGTTTCACCTAGTAGAAATAAAAATATAAGATGAAACAGGGAAATGGAGTTATACACCCACTAAAAAAAAAAAAAAAAAAAAAATTGAAAGTTAATTTAATTTGCTTATTTTCTCCTTTTTCTTTTCTTCTTTGCCAAGGAGTACTGTTTGATGTTGCGAATGGAGAGGCCATCATTATAACAGTCATCCATGACCGACATGATCACTGATTCTTTGCACCTTCTCAGGAACATGTTGGCGGCACTACCAAGGATCATAGGATTATTAAAGTCAATACGGTGGCTGGTGCTGTTGCAGTGGCGTACCGTAGCATATGCTGTATCATCTGTATCCCGGGCCCAAATATGTTCATCCACCCTCTCCTCCAAAGCACGACCGGTTTCGCCTATATATCTGCAGCCAAACCTACAAAATAACACCCTTCCTATGCATGACATTCCTTTTAGGTTTGTGACTGTTAAACATGGACTGAGTTGTACGGTGGCAAGGGGACGTAATCTGAATACTAAATGGTTTAAGGAGCTTGGAAATAGCCGGGAACCATTCGGGATGGTATCCCATCGAGATAAATCTTTTTTGCTCAACTACCCCCCTCTGGCAACCATTATTGTATATAGAAATCATTTTTCTTCTAATGACCGAGTTAACAAATGCTGTCGGATATTCATTATCAGTCAATATTTTCTTAACAACACACAGTTCTTGCTTAAACAGTAACTGATTACTGGATAGGGTGAAGGCCTTCTCAACGGCCATGGCCACCACATTCCTCTTAAAAGCCGGAGGGCAGAAGGACCAGAAATTAAGAGTAATGCCCGATGACGTAGATTTCCTGTAGACTTGTGTATGAAATTGATCTTCATAAGAGGTGATACGAACGTCCAGGAAGGGAATAGAGTGATTATTTTCACCCTCATATTCTAACTGAATGGCTGAATGGACACTATTAAAGATGTGCAGGAGATCCTGGTGGGACGCGGCATGGGCGTACAACAACAGATCATCAACATATCTAGCATAGTAGAGAACATGTAATGACTGAACTTCAGCTAAACAAAGGTGGTATCCTCAATATAAATCATAACCCACTCGGCAATCAAAGCAGAGGCAGAGAGGCCCATGAAAAGACCATCACTCTGCTTATAAAAGCATTTGTTATAGACGAAAATCTGCATTTTGTAGAGGGCTGCGATCATGGCTAGGAGATCCTGGAAATCTTTAAGAACGCAAACATGTCGCAAATACTTGGATGAAATATGTTGGATGGAAACTTGGATAAGGTCCATAGTGATAGATGTGAATAAAGATGTTACATCAAAGGAGCAAAAAGCATACGATGTCACTGGGCGCATATCTCGAATTCGTTTGACCAGGGTCCGACTATTAGGTACACTATGCACAGATCCCACGTTCAACTCCTTCATTCTTGCAAACAAAATGTCCGATAATTTCTTAATAGCCGAATCAATACATACCACAATGGGCCGAACCGGAAAAAGGTTATCATTATCTAGAGGCTTATGAATCTTGGGTAGAATCTTAAGATAAGGTAACGCCAAACTAAACTCCTTCATATCCTCGGCTTGTTCTTCTGAAATGGCTCCCGTCTTCATAAGAGCGCGTACGGTGCTACGGATATAATTGCGAACAACTGTTTCAGAAAAAGTGAAAAAGTTAATGCCCTTCTGTGAGGCTAAGAACTTTTGAGCCATACTGTTATAAGTGTCAGTACGCATGACAACGGGATTATTGCCCTTATCTGAAGAAACGACCAAGAGGTTAGGGTTGTGCAGAATCTCTTTCAACCGCTTATAAAGCATAGGGTTAACTTTACTGGTATGCTGAACCCTCGTCCCGCTAGTAATAGCGCCAATCTTACTTCTCAGACACGTGGCCAGACTCTTATCGGGAATACTGTTAACGACCGTTTCAATGAGGACGATAACATTGTGAAGTTCAGGACACGATGGCCAATTAAATTTCAGACCCTTCCCTAAGGCCTCAAGCTGGAACGGGGTGAGTTGAATGTCACTAAGATTAATCACACTGCTAGCCTGAAGGTGGTTAGATGGCCATCTCCTAAGAGAGAGGACAACCAATTTTCGTAAATGTCTATCGGTGATTATACTAAAATTCTTTTGATAACAAGCGGCAGCAAATTGCAGTATCTGGACATAGGTGTCACCAGGAAGTATCTGGGCCAATCGGCTAGACGCCACACGGATGCCATGAATTAAACGTTTTTTTCTTTTTATGCAGGCCCATAATAGATATGGATAACAGCCTTTTTCTAAGAAGGCCAAGTAATCTCTCAGTTCCTTTAGTGACCAATATCCCAAAATTAAGGAATGAAGGTATCAGGTCCATTTTTCGACATAGTCCCGAAAAAATAATTGCCGCTTTACAGGCTGCCAACTTTCGATTGAGCCGAAGTATCTGTTTTATTGAAATAATTCTCATTCACTTTCTTAGATTTCTTATATCAAGACTTTAACCATTTTTTAAAGAACAAATTGGGCGATTTTATCGTCTGCTTTTACATTAACGATGGAAAATTTCAAAATTCAATTTGTTTTTATATTTTTTATTTAATGAATTAATTTTATCTTCATTACTGCCTTTCTCATATACTCGAGGACTAATTTCCATTCTGTTAATTAAATTTAACAAAAGGCAATATGTTATTATTATTACTATTATCATTATTATTATTATTACAATAGATAAGTATTTTCTATTTTATTGCAAAAATTAAAAAGCAATAATTCCCCTTTTAATTTATGACTTTAGAAAAAACGATGAATTATTTAAGTTGGATAACTGGACTTATCATTTAAATTTTGAAACATTACTTTAAAAAATGATATAATGTTGTTTTTAATAATATTGAGAAAATTGAAAATAGAGTTTATTAGGATTTTTATAATTATTAATAATTGTCTACGTCTATGTATAAGATGTATATTAAATATCTAATTAAATTCATTTCGTTGGTGGGGACTTGGGCGGTCATAATTCTGCATTCCCGAAAAATGAGTAAGTCAGGAAAGCTGAGTGACTTCGAACGTGGCGAGGTAATCGGATGCCACCGTTGCTAGGAAATCGGTTCGTGAAATTGCGGAAATGTTGCACGTGCTGAAATCAACTATGATTGATGTAATTGTAAAATGAAGACGTCAAGGCAGTGAAACCACATCTGCACGAAGTGTTAGACCGAGAAAACTGGTTGACTCTAGCAGTCGAACCGTAAAGAGAGTAAGGAAGCAAAATCGCAAGTCTCCGCTGATAGTGAGGACGATGGAGTTCCAACATGCGTCGGTCATTGTCGCTAACAGCAGGACTGTTCTCCGAGAACTAAACTACTTGGGTTTCCACGGCCGTGCGGACGCTCAAAAGCCGAACATCTCCGCCGTCAATGCGAAGTGTCGGTTGCAACGGTGCAGAGCTCACCGCCATTGGGCTGTGGAGGATAGGAAAAACGATCTGTGGAGGGATGAATCGCTTCACAATCTGGCAGTCCGATGGAACACATGTGGGTTTCGCTGATGCCCTGCGAATGCTTCTTAACAGACAGCATTGTGCCAACTGTTTAAGTTGGGTGACGGCAGCAAAATGGTGTGGAGGTGTTTTTCGTGGTTCCGCCTGGTCGCTTAGTTCCTGTGAGGGGCAATATGAACTCTGCGATGTATCGAGCCATTCTGGACAACGCTGCCCTCCCAACTCTGTGGCAACAGTTTGGGGAAGGCCTGTTTCTCTTCCAGAAGGATAAATTCGTCCGATTACGACATTATTCGTCCGATGACGACATGAGTGTCCCACCACTTGACTAGCCGTCTTAAAGCCTCGTTCTCAATCCCATTGAACATCTCTGGGAAGAAATAAAACGCAGATTATGTGCCCAACCCATTGCCCATCTTCCGTGGCCGGACTTACTTGAGTTGTCATGGACGCCTGGAAGTCAGTTCCTGCGACCACCCATCGAAACCTGGTGAAAAGTCTTCCCAGACGTGAACTGGCAGTCATCGATGGAAAAGAGGGACCGACATCATATTAATATGTGTCTCAGGAGCCTCCACGTCCCGACCATGGGGTCGGGATACTTTTTGGACATATAGTGTATCTACAGTATATTGAATTACCAATGCTTAAACGCAAATAATTGAAAGAGAAATAAATATTGGACTCATATTGTCATTATTTTATTATTGCAGGTAAACGAAAGCGTAAGTGAAGATTTTAATTAAATTCCAGTATGGAAACTTAAAATCAAAATTCTTAGTATCTTTCATTGTCTTTTTTTGTTAATTATTATTTATTTTTTGTATTAATTTATTAACAATATAACATACCTAAGAAGTGATTCCAGTTTTCATTGCATATTTTTATAAATAGAAAAACTGTTAGGCCTTATTATTGTTATTGTTATAATAGACTTATTATTGATATTAATAGATTATTAATAGATTTAAATTCCTGGTTTCAAAAGAAATGTCAACCAAATTCTTTTCGTAATAATGAATTTTATAAAGCATTTTCAAACAGAAAGAAAATATGTTTATATTTACGAGAAATGTAAACAATTGTGTATCTACTATAAACACTTTTTATTAACAAGTAGTAGAATAGAATCGTCGGTTTGGTGATCCAGTGGTAAGATATTGAACTGCAGGCTCAGGAGCCAGGTTCATTTCCCGGCAAAATAAAGAAATGGATCCAAGTGTTGGAATCCGTTGTTTTTTCCCCAGAGGTTAAAGGAGATATTTGTCCACCTGACCTCAAATAAGTTATATCGTCATGATACACCGGAAGTTTTACCTGCGGTGAACCCAAGGACCACATTGGCCTGTAATAGGGTGCTTTGAATTGTTTTACATTCAAAATAAGTTTCCTGAAATCGAATGGTAAATGGATTAGAAATCTTGATAAACAAACAAAATCTTTTAATTAAATAATCAGATTCCAAAATATGAGTTTCTGATTATTTCATTTTATTTCCTTATATTTGTACGTGGATTTGAAAGTAGTTATAATAACTGAAAATGCACATTCTCAAGAATTTTGCCATAATCTCTAAATACAGTCATGACGACTATTATAAACTAGTTAATTCTTTACAATATTAGCATTCACCCTTCCAAATTATCAATATTTCTACATTTACAGATATTTAGGGTTATAGAAATTTGTGATTATAGAATTATTATAGAATTATATTAAAGGTTATAGAATTCACATTAAAGGTAGAAAATCTCCTTGTTTTCGATACAGCACTGATCACGTAATTATTTATACTTAGTCGCTGTGTGTACAGTAGCTCTATGGACTCTATGGACTCGTGACAATACAACGAAGTTCAATACAGTTATCAGTGGAATATATGGAATTAATGGATAGTAAAAGGAATAAAAATCTTATTGGCGCTCTCAGAAAGTTCTCAGTTATTTTGAACTCAAGACTTAGAACTAATTACAATAGGCTGAAAATCAATAAACTAATTACTTCAGCTACTGCCAAATAAACGTATTAATGTTTTAGCAATTTAATATGCTACTTATTAATTTATTGCTTTAGCAATAGTTTAATAAAGAATTTCAAAGGACATATTTTTAAAAGCAGTAAGACATCACGGTCACTACAGTGTAAAACTTTCTTAAACCCTTAAATAGGGTTATGTGTATGAGTTTGCTTTCTTCGATTCACCTGATTCTTCCACAAGTCATATCTACTGTTTATTTAATTACCAATGCATACTATATAGGTTCTTTTTTTTTCATGAATCTGAAAATATTTGATTTCTTTGATCTTTAAATTAGTTAACTAATAGTTCTTTCACACTTTTTTTTCTATAAAAAACACTTGTTTTTTTTTAAGGAAATTAGGATGGATTTCGATATAATTATTTTGAATTTTTTAGATCCAAAACCGAACTGTAATTTGATGTTTTTTTTTTAAACTCTTTAAAATAATTTCCCAATGTTAAAAAAACGATCTTTGAAATGAATTTTCATTGCAAGTAAACAAGTGAGCCTTATAAAGAAATATCGAGTTTTAAAAATTCGAATACTTGTGAATTTATAGAAAAAAGAATTTAATGAACAAAGAATATAAATTTCAACTGTAAAATTAATTCTGATTTCTAATATTGTAATAATTTTCAGTGGAGAAACCTAAAGGTAACTTTTATTATGCTGTGAATTCTATGAAATACTTAATTGAAATTTGAGTTTTATAAATTTATATTATTGAGTTTTGATTTTTGATTTTAAATTTTTATATTTGAGTTTTTATAATTGTTTGAGTTTTAAAGATTGAAAAATCTTATGGGCAACTTTATTTAAGTAAACTTTTTTTTTGAAATAATTGAGAATTGTTAATCCTAACATGTTGAATTAGATCTATCATTAATCTATGAGATATTTTTATTTTTAGAAAAGTACAAGTATTTATAAGTGAAAGGCATATTTGTCCTCCCAATGAATGATGGCCGCCCTGTTTTTGTGAGATCTGCGCATGTATCATCGATTAGTCTGGTCCAGCACATCCGTCTGATTTCATGAAAGGACGCCGCCATTGTGCTAATCGCTTGTTACTTTGCAAAAGAGCATTGTATTTATAAATAATATATATTTATTTATTTATATAAATACTTATTGTTAGCAACTGGTATTGAATTAACGCTAAATAGTCGAGAGAAGTTTTAATTTGGCGTTATCAACATGTCTTTCTCAGTGAAAACAGACTACGTCATCCATTGTGACAGGAAAACATAATTGATCAGCTACCGGAAGGGCTGCGCAGTTCAAACTTCCGCCGGTCATCTTTCATTTTGAGGATAAACCGACAATGTAGATAAAATATTACTATTGCACTAACTGGCAAGGTTCTAAATAGTTTGAATTAAGTAGTTTCCTGTGGTGGAGACACATTGTATTGCTCATCCCAATTACCTGTCAGAGCTGTTGGTTCTGCAAGTATTCTTTGTATTTAAAAACGTATTTCTATGCGATTTTGTATAAATATCAGTTGGTTTGATTTAGTTTTTAGAGTGCCCACAGCAGAAAAGAAAGTAACTTCAGTAAAGTCGGTGATTAAGAAGTAATTTTATTAGTGTTTGTTGAAATCGAAAGAAAATCAGCAGTTGCAATCAGTTTTAGTCATAATTTGGTATATTCCTCTGTTGTCCTAGAGGAATTCAGAGGAAACACTTAATTGTAATAAAAAGGAACTCGATCCAATTATTAAGTATTTCCTTTCAACTGCATATGTTTTTCATTTGTTCCCAATTACCTGTCAGAGCTGTTGGTTTTGCAAGAATTCTTGTATTTCAGAAAATAAAACTTATTTCTATACGATTTTTTATAAATATCAGTTGGTTGATTTAGTTTTTAGAGTGCCTAGTGCAGAAAATAAAGTAACTTCAGTAAAGTCGATGATTAAGAAGTAACTAGTTGCAACCCGTGAAATATTCACGGAAGCAAAACAAATTCCGCCTTTTTGAAATACCGTAAAATTTTTCAAAAACACAAGATAGAGATAGATGTTCTAAGCTCAAATCATTTTTTATAAGGAGATTTGTTTATACTTAAGTATCCTGTTTTTACTTGTTTTTGAATTACAATTTTTGGATTGATTTAAAGTAATTAAAGATTATTTTGTTTTGTATAGCCTACAAGTTTAAGGAAGTATTGAATAACGCACCAACATTAAATCAACTAATTTTTCTTTTCAAAAAGACATTAGTTATAGTATTTGTAATTATTTTTTTCTTTCGCCTTGCATTCGATTCGAACCGAGGACCTCCGTAATCACAGTTAGGAACGCTAGCCACTGGACTACTCAACTTAATGCAATATTATCTCTCCGACTTTCCACTTTGATTCATGACAAAGATACGTTTTTTGCCTATATTACACAGCTCCATTAGCAACAATCACAACCATCGCAACAATCACACCACGCCCAACAAATGAGTCTGTTGCATGCGCAATAATCACATGTCTAATACAGCTCTACAGCAATCACAACAATCGCAACCAATTCCCAACAATCACATTTTCAATAATAAGGAATTTAAAGCGCACATTGATTATAAACATATCTAGAAACATACCTAGAAACATCCGGACGGACAGTTTTTGGCTGTTAATAAGATGACTAGTTGCGACCCGTGAAATATTCACGGAAGTAAAACAAATTCCGCATTTTTTAAAAACACAGATTGAAAAAGATGTTCTAAGCAATTTTTTTTAGAAGCCATGATTTCCACAGCCACATATGTAACAGTCCATATATAATTTGAATATCGGCTTATTTGTTAAAATAATATTGTAATATTGTTAAAATAAAACAAAATAAAAAAATTGGTTTACCACTTTCGTAGTAGCCAGCGCTGCGGTTTCTCATTATGAAACATAATGGCAACATGCTGCCCTAAAAGAATAGATTCGTCGAAATTGAGGCAATATTAACGGAAGTAAAACAAATGCCACATTTTTGAAACCACCCTGAAATTTTTGAAAAACACAAGATTGAAAAATATGTTCTAAGCTCATTTTTTAAAAGCCATGACTTCCGCAACAGCCCACATATAATTTAAATAACTAAACCAAATTTTATTAAAATAAAAGAAAATAAAAAATTGATTTACCAGTTTCAACAATAACAACAATAACGAATGTCCAACAGCCAATACCAATAATCCTGTCTGGGCAACAATGAGGGCACAAATGCATCGTCATTGGCCCTCATTGTCATGAGTATTGAGAGAGCGGCGACACAGCCGAAATTATGTAAAAACCGAGATTTTACAAACTCTCTGATAAATTTTGACACGTGAACTTCATGCATTTCAGTGTAAACTTCATTTATGTGGGAAAGAAAATCTCAATACGCTGATAATAATTGTTAATCGCGATCCGTCGTGGAGAAAATAGTAGAGACGCCATCTTTAAACATGGCCGTGACGTCAGGCCTGATGTGTTCCAATGCTGCACTGTTATTGGTTATTTCAAATTACAAATTTACAAATTTATAAAGATCCTTACAACTTTTGCCTATTAATAGGATGATTTTATTAATGTTTGTTGAAATCGAAAGAAAATCAGCAGTTGCAATCAGTTTTAGTCAGAATTTGATATATTCCTCTGTTGTCCTAGAGGAAATCAGAGAAAACACTTACTTGTAATAAAAAGGAACTCGATTCATTTATTCAGTATTTCCTTTTAACTGCGTAGGGTTTTCATTTGTTCCCAATTATCTGTCAGAGCTGTTGGTTGTGCAAGTATTCGTTGTATTTAAAAAGGTATTTCTATGCGATTTTATATGAATAGCAGTTGGTTTGATTTAGTGTTTAAAGTACCCAGGGCAGAAAAGAAAATAACTTCAGTAAAGTCGGTGATTAAGAAGTAATTTTATTAGTGTTTGTTAAAATTTCCTTTTAACTGCATAGGTTTTTCATTTGTTCCCAATTACCTGTCAGAGCTGTTCGTTTGTCAAGAATTCGTTGTAAGGTAGTTGATGCAAATATGACCAATGCTGGTAATATGGCCACATTGCCAACCTGCCGTTAATTGAAAAGGTATCCAAAAGATAACGCTAGAATATCAAACTATGAAGTAGAAAGTGTACATGGCTACCACAGTTTGCAGGATAATGTAATCACAGAGCCCAGGGAACCCCGTTATTTGATTTTTGACAACGAATCGAGAATCTGTTAGAATATTGTCGTTATTATAATAATATTGTTGTTGTTTTCTTTTATTTCCTTGCATGCAATTGATGTTTATTGTTCGTGTATCACTTGCTGTAGTTATTCTAAGCTCGTTCCAGACACCCAATGCTTCTTTAATTAAACTGATAATTAGGAGATTTTTCGAGATGGGCTGTAATCAGGTAAAATGACCACACTAGGCCATATTAACAAAACGAGGAATGGATTGGACTCATAAAAGACGATATATCTGTATTTATTTTCTACACATATACCTATGATTAATATTTTTTATATTCTATAAGCTTTGATCATTTAATGATTTTTTTTTCTAACTCTGTGGATACACACATGATCTAAATTGTAACTTTGAAATAATTTTTGTTGTAGGCCCCTGGAAAGTTAATAATTATCTGTGTGAAAAATTTAATGAAGTCAAGACACATTTACTTTCAACCCAAAATTATTAATCATTAACAAAAAAAAATATTTTCCTAAAATAAAGAGATATTTTTGAATTTGACCACATTATCTTCACAAGGGCATATTACCTGCACAGTGCAAGCTTTTTCAAAGATTGAAAAACAGAACCTTTGGGTTTTAAAAAAAATCTTGAAATATTTTTTTACATACGCCCAAAGAGCCAAAGTTCTTGTCTACACATTTTTTTTTTTTACTGAATACCATAATCATGAAAAAAAAATATTAAAAGTAAGGTGGCCATATTATCTTCAGGTACCTTATTTCAGAAAATAAAACTTATTTCTATACGATTTTGTATAAATATCAGTTGGTTTGATTGAGTTTTTAGAGTGCCCAGTGCAGAAAAGAAAGTAAATTCAGTAAAGTCGATGATTAAGAAGTAATTTTATTAGTCTTTGTTGAAATTGAAGAAAATCAGCAGTTGTTGCAATCAGTTTTAGTCAGAATTTGGTATATTCGTCTGTTGTCGTAGAGGAATTCAGATGAAACTCTTAATTCTAATAAAAAGGAACGCCATTGAATTATTAAGTATTTCCTTTTAACTGCATAGGTTTTCATTTGTTCCCAATCAGAGGTAGGTGTGTGTGTGTGTGGGGGGGGGGGGGGGCAAGGGGATCTATCTCGCAGAGGGGCGCCAAATGGTCCCCAAGACCATGGTTGGGGTTATATTTTCGGAGGGTAGGGTGGGAGGCGCCAAAAAGGTATTGTGACCAGGGCGCCAGTTATGCTCGCTACGCCGCTGTATTGCTGACAAAAGAGTCAGCGCCTTTCGTTCTATCTTTGTAAACTGGGAACTAGTATCATTTACGTTCTTTGTTGCTGTTTGTAATGAAAGTGTCGTTAGTAATGGAGATACCTTCAACTATTTAACAATGCCAGCACAATGTCGTAACTTAATCTAAAGTCAAAATGTAAAAAGCACGAAGTTATCCAGTTATTCTGTTATCCTCAAGTTACTGGATGAGAGCTGTAGTGATGATACGTCAAATGCAATATTTGAAAGACTTATTGGTGTATATAGAGGTTTATATACTGTAAAAACTAGTTTATACGTATTGCAAGGGGAAAATTTTAAATGCGTACATAACTGAGAATTACTTATAACTTAGGTTTAACTTTATTTTTTAATTAAATTTAAATAAGAACACTCGTAATAAACATTTATGTATTAGGTAAATATTTTCAACATGTGATATGCATAACTGTAAAACTGTCAGTTTCAAACTAGTTTTCATTTTCATAGAGGTTTTCTGAATTCGTGTTTTAAGAAACTGTAAGAAATTGAATAAAATACTGAATACCCATTACACAATTACAGCTCTAAGATAAATAAAAAGTAAAGACTCACCAAATTTTCACTAAAATGTTCCATCACATTGTTACTCACTTTTCCATATCTGCAAATTTTCCTTTTGTTGATGGCTGTGCTTTACAGATTTTGAACCTAACTTTCAAAATTCTTCTAAAATTGACTCCTTCTTACTAATGATTTCACATAATATAGTGTAACTTATATTTAAGCTATTCGCTATTTCCGCTTTTGATTTTTGCGGGTTGTCTTTCACTTCCCGAATAAATCTCCCTTTTCCCTCTATAGAGCAACGTTTCTTCCTTTATTAGCCATGGTCTGAAGTGAGAGACTGAAGTAAATAAAGGGAACACATGTTTCATCAATGCGAAAATTCATTCATTCTTTGTCTCTGACCGACCTCCGTTAAAAGCCGCTGAGAAACAACATGAATCCTAACCTCAACTGCTTGGAATCCAAATCAAGCCTAGCAAAAACTTAGAACTTTCTGCCAATACATCAGCATTATTTGAGTTTTTAATAAGATTGGCGTATTCCTTACTATGTTTCTGATTGTTAGTTTACCCCTGTATTACTTTTGTCTTTTTATCTGATGAATGGTAATAAAATTCATAAATAATTGCTATCAAATAAACTTTTTACCACGCTTAAATTAACACTCACTTTGATTTCCGGGTCAAATCTTCTAATTAATTTTTAAGTCACTTCCCATCTGTCAATCATCTTGAAATTTTTCGCACTTGCTTATCTCTGATGACAATATAATAATATACTGATATATTAATATATTAATAATGAGGGCCCTTAGTAATGAGTCCAGCCACTAGGCGCCGCCATATACATACTATGACAAAGCGAAATGTAAGGGAGTTATTTCTAATTTATTATTGTTATAAACTGATGCTTTATTACAATGTAGTGAGGAAATGACGATATTTTCATTTAAATAATTAACTATTTTTTTTTTTGAACCTGTAATAAGATTTTATAAGGTAAAGTTCAACCTTTGCTTTAATAAAAAAGACATCTGTTTATCACAGCTGGAGATGATTCACTACAAATTTGCTTATGGACGTACGCAACGCTATGGAGCAGGGGGTCACGCCACCGATGACTATCTTCAAATAAGGCGATTTTGTTGATATCGGTTGCTGATAACTGTTAAGGCTAGGGAACGAAGACCGTCTATTTAGCAAGTAGAAGCTAGGTTAAAGACTACCAGAAGTAGCGTCAGGCGTGAATTAGATTTTAGCCACTGCAGGAATTATTCTTGGAACAGGAGTGCAGTAGTTTCTCAAGGAATTCAGGACGAATCCTCGAAATTACAATCAGTGGGCTTAGATTCAGACAGCGGACGAACTAAATACGGCCGAACCTAGCGCGATAAGAGAGCGGCAAGAAACTCTGGTTTTTATGGATCAAACTATGTTAATTTCCCCAGAAGATGTAGTAGAATATATGTTTAAATGTTTCAAAAAGATAAGTAGGTTTTTACGTTCATTGGCCGTTTCAGTGCAGGTTCGCGATGATCCCTACACCTGGAGCAAAGCTGAGAAAACCCTGTCGTTTGGATTTCCCGGAATAAAAGTTTATTAAGCTTCGCACTTGATTGGCGCCCAATTTAGGAAAACTGCAGTTTTCGAACTATTACACGCTATGTCATAATATATAGATATATATACAACAATTAAATTATATAATTATATATATATATATATATACAGTAAAACCTCGTTAAGTCGTCACCCGAATAAGACGTCATTTTCATTTGGTCCCGACAAGGTCTCATACACAATAATGTAAAATAACCATTCTTTACCCGTCACCAAATTTAATTCAACTCCAGATAACTCGTCACTTTCAAGAATGGCCAAAAGCATCTTTTCTTCTCCAGTTTGCATGCCATGTATTATCTTTCCAGCCCCGCCCCTTCACTTTAAGAAAGCCAAGCCTTTACGGGGAATTTTCGACCACGCCTGTCACTTCATTCCTTTCCTACCCCTTCGGGTTCTTGTAATCTCGCTGCTTATCATTCAAAGCACACTTCTCGCTGCGACTCTGTCGAGTGTAGACGTTTTACGTGACCGTTCCTGAGTGTGACTTCATTTCATAGCGAGTAAGCCCCGCTCTAAGGGCTATTTGTTCTCTTGTAATTTCGTGGTTCGATTATGTTTTTAACATGCTAGGTAAACGAAAACTTACCTCGATATCTTTTAAAGAAGAAAAAGACTTAATTGCACTTTTTAAAAAATCAATGTTTCGAAAAGAACACCATATTCCCAGGACTACATTAAACGATATTTTTTCATCGAAGCAAGTAATTGAAGAAGCTCACTGCAAAAACAAAAGAAAGAGAATGAGGAAGGAGATCGAGGAGGTTTTAGTTCGATGGCTAAAACATGCCAGATTGCAAAATGCCGTGATTCTCAAAGAAAAGGTCATGGAAATTGCTAAGGAGTTGAATTGAAGATTTCGGCGGCAGCAATGATTGGCTGGAACGTTTCAAAGACAGACATTGCCTTTCTTTTAAAACAATTAAAATGTGGTAACTATAAAAAGTTTTTTTTGTTTTTTTTTGTTTTTTTTGTTTTTTTATTTTCCACTCATTCATTTGCATGTATTGATTTCTAAAAATCAATCTTGTTTTTCTCACCGAATCCTGCAGCAATTCATGAAAATTCTGTATTTCAGTGATTTTTTTTTTTTTTTTCAAAAATTCGCACTCCGCCTAAGTCGTCACTCCGCTTAAGTCTTAAAAAAGTCGTTCACTCCGCTAGACGGCGGCGATTTAGATAATCTGGGCAAAGTAGAGCAATAACAGCTATTCATTGCATAATAATACGTAATTTAAAGGACAGTGTTCAAGTACTAGTGTGCAGAAACGGTCAGGTTTCAGGGCACTGGGAACACTTTCTTTTCTAACAGCCTTGTCCCTCTGTGCCATCCAATTGGTGGATCGTTGTTTTATCAGATTAAAATTCAAACCATATATTACGAAATCTAACAATTCTAACAGTATTAAGTGTTGGGTTTGTTTTTTTCTTTAATAAGAAGTGGCACGACAAATAGATTACAAGATATTAAAGACTAAAAAGAGTTTAATAAAATTTATAAATAAAACAAAAATTTAAAAATATAACATCGATAATATTATATCTTTCTTATTATAACTAAAAATAATAGGAAGAGGTACGAAATTACAAGCTAGTAAAGACTAAAAAGAGCTTAATAAAATTTATAAAAAAAAAAAAATCTGAAAAAACCACTATTTTATCTAAAATGCACTAAAAAGTAGAAATTTCTTCTGCTATGTATTATACAAGATTTAAAGCATATGACTAAAAATAAAAGCAATATTATATCATCTCATAGCAAATATTTTATTGATGCTGTAAATTAATGCTACGAGTAAACGTATCATTTTACTCGGCACTATTACTACACTGACTGCTCAGTGGACACTGATCCACATGAAAGTGGACACCTGCTGTACTGGAACAACCCTTACAAATTCATCAATAATTTGAGTATGTTCATTAGAAAACAACACGATCATGTATAGTTCGAGTCATTTGGTGTCTAACCACGTGCTGAGGTAAAATGCCACCATCAAAGCAACTGATGCCATCACTAAAGCGATTTTCAACGTGGAGTAGCCATAGTTGCCAGATTAGTGGCCAGAGTGTGCGAGCCACAGGATCGACAATGAAGCTGCCAAAGTCAGCCGTGGATCCTATTACCACGAAGTGGAAGCGTGAAGGAGTGGAATTACGACGTCATGGAAGTGGCCAAGCCTGTGTGCTGACTAATAGAGTTGGTGCAGCAGAATAGAGCATTTCAGCGGAACAACGGCAGCAGGACTTCCAGCAGGCAACTGGAACAACTGTCAGTACCATGATGATTCGTCGGGAGCTCCATGCCTTCGTGTACACCGGTCGGGTTGCTGCCCACAAACGTAACATCATCCCTGTAAACGCCCAGCGTCGTGTGGCCTGGGAAAAAGAGTGACGATCTTGGTCGCTGGACCGCTGGAAGAGCTTTATGTGGAGCGACGAATCACGCTTCACACTCTACCGATCGGACGGGCGGACCTGGGTGTGGCGTTTGCCAAAGGAACGGCTGCTACCTGAGTATGTTATCCCAACAGTGAAGTTTGTCGGTGGAGGTGTGATGGTGTGTTCGTGTTTCTCCTGGTTTGGACGTGGTCCGTTGGTTGTGATCGATGGGAACATGACATCCACATAGTATCTCGACGTTTTAGACAATTCCATGCTTCCTACGTTGTAATCGCAGTTCGGTGAAGAGCGATTTGTGTTGCAGCACGATAATGCGCTGACCATAAGGCCCGTAATGTCAGCGCCTGGTTTCCGGAGAATTATGTTCAGGAATTTCAGTGACCCACATCAGTGGCCCACCCAGAGTCCGGACTTCAACCCTAACGAACATCTGTGGGATGAAATGGAGCGACGGATTCGTGCGCGTTCGATGCGACCGCAAACACACATCCAACTTGTGCAGGCTTTGAAGGAGGAGTGGGCAAAAATACCGGTTGCTTGCTGTCAGAAGGTGGTGGAGAACATGCCATGGTGTGTGAATACTCTGCTCACATTAATGTGACTATATATATACTGCTATTACAAGATTCTTTTAAAATTATAATGTAGTAAAAAAAAATCTTGTAAAAGTAACTCAGCAGAATATTTAATGCGATAAGTATTTCAAAATTGATATCAAGTGTCAATCTGTAAAAAAAAATAACTTCTACTATTAAGTTTATCCTTAAATAAACACAACAACAAAATAGGATAACATGTACAAATAAGTTGCTTAAATTTACTTTCTTCCAAAATCGTAATACAAGGTTAATTACCCCTTATAGCTTTATAAACACATAATCTCTTCCGCATATATGTATCAATATTATGTCAAATAAATATTAATGAATAGTGTAAGCTACTGAAATAACTACTCAACGACAAATATCACAAGTATAACATATATGTGATGCAATAAAATAACAAAGCACAATTCTTATTCTGAAATAAACACTTAATATGTTTTTAGATCAAAAATAGTTCACTTATAGTGGCCGAACACGAGGCGATATTTTGGGACAATCAGGCACAATTTGATTGCCGGCAACCGTTTGCCCCAATTTGATCGCCCCAAACTGAACAATATTGCCCCAACTTTATTATCGGTACGAAAGGAACAATATTGGCCCAACTTTTATTGTCTCAAAATATTGCTGGTACGAAAGCGAATCAAATGAACGGATGAAATCATGTGACAATGCTGACGTCAGAGGAAGGCGGGACTTGGGAAATCGGAAAATCACTCGCTCCCGCCGACATGTTTTGTGAGAGAGATGGCTTAAAATCTGCAACATGGGCGGCCCCAAAAGAAAAAAATTCAAACAATAATATTTTGTCAATTGATAATGAAAGAATCTTAATGGATTTCTACCGCGGTAAGGCGTTTAATACTCGATCGATTCCGTCCGTTCGTAACACGTTTAGGCTTGTAACACGGTTAACCGCAGGTACGCTTTCACTGGATAGCTCCAGATAATAAAAAGGATTTACAGAGCCTACTAAATACGGCAGGAAGCTTCGCAAAAGATTTTCAAATGGAATTCAATTGCAACAAAAGCGAAGTAATAAATTTTAATGTAGTTGAGAAAAACTACTGGCAAATTAATAATCGGGAAATTAAAGAAACCAATGAATATCAATACCTAGGAATATTAATAACAAATGAGGGACAAATCTTTAAAAAACATGCAAACAACACAATAGCTAAAGCAAATACTAAGTGGATGGATAAGGGGCATATGTAATAAAAGCTACAATAAAGTAGAACTAGGTAGAATATTATGGAAATCATTGGCTATGCCTGTTCTAACATATGGTAACGAAACTATAATTAATACAGAAGCCGAACTTCAAAAATTGACAAATATCCAAAACACGTTTGGAAGAAAACTAATAGGAGGGAACAATTTGACACCTACTATGGCAGTTCAAAGTGAAATGGGGTGGTCATCGTTATTTAGCAGAGAAGCTTCAAGCAAATTAAAATATCTGGGGAGGTTGACTTTCATGAATAAAAATAGATGGTCTAGAAAGGTGTTTGAAAATACAACAGAAAAAAGCAAATGTGTAGATAAATTAGAAAATTTAGCAGAATATTACGAAACAGAAGAAATTAGAATAAACATTGAATCGGAAAAAAAATGGCACCATCTTATTAATAAATGTGTAAAAAGTACAGAATTAGAACTATTCGTTGATTCTATTAATAAATACAAAACTTTACCATTAGGGTTTAAAAATAAAAGGGCTCCCCTATATCAGGATATTTATGATAATTCCTGTGGAAGTTCTTTACTTTTCCAGTGCAGAACGGGATCATTGGCGCTAAATAAAAGAACAGAAAAATGGTCTGAAAAGGGGCCAATATGTTTAAATTGCGATAAAAATGAAGAGGAATCTCTAAAACATTTCATCTTAAGATGTCCATGCTTCGGAAAAGATAGAACCGAACTCTTAAAAAATATTAACATAAACCCAAATAACTGGGAAGAGGATGAATTACTGGATCACATATTAGGATTCAAGGGAAAATTAGATCTGAATAAAATTAAAAACTTCTTAAAACTTGCTTGGATTAAGAGAGAAATTCTAGTAAATCCTTAGGGTATCCTGCCTGAACAGGAAGTGCGTTTTAAAGCATATCCCTATAAACATACATACATACATACATACATACATACATACATACATACAGCTCCCATTTTATTCGCAAATAAATTGTATAAATAAAACCGATGTCGTACAATTGCTGGGAATATTGTTCCCAGTGCATTTATGCTCGTGTGGTGTATTTATAAGGCGTTCGCACTTAGTGTGTAATTACTAGGGCTCCCTAGTGACACACGAAGCGCCGTAACCACCGATATTCAAACCAATATTGGTTCAGGAGAAACTACGTGTTCGCGCTTGATAAAGTTGACGGCAATCAAATTGGGCCAACTTGTCCCAATCATATTGCCATGAAATCACTCCGTGTTCGCCTAGCATTAGATAATTGTGTAAGTAAATGCAAATATATAGATTACAATTTATAAATGTTTCTTGTTAAATAAAGCTAAATGAGTCTATGTCATTTTCCTTGCAATAACTGTATATCAGTTCGATGCACTAAGCTGATGTCACTAAGACTTGTCTTCCTTTATACAAACAAGAAAAAAAGGCACTTTTTTCAGTTTTTTCCTGAAGATCAACACTAAGAAGTTCTTCCCTTGTTTGCAGATATCCATCAGCTTTCACAAAGTTGTCATCTTCCCTATGATCCTCCTTTGCAATAACTCCGCCTAACATGGCCGCCGAATTTCGGTTCCAAAGATGATGTTACGATTAAGCCTATTACTATTGCTTCGTCTTTGACAAATACAACCTAATTCCTTCTGCTCAAATATCAGTATAAGAGGATTAGGAAACATCTACGATAATTTGAATAACCAAATATTGGCTTAAATCTACTAACATGTTTATAGTAAAACAAATACTTCTCAAAGGAAGGATCCAATGGTAACTTAAGGCTACCAGCCAAAATCTAATACACCTAACGATATCATTTTTATAAAACAAAAAAACAAAACAACCAAACAATACTCTTAGTTCAACAATCAACTGCTTTCCAGCATAACAAAAGCTGTGGCTTATTCACGCTACTACAATACTTCATGAACGATCCATTTGTCGGTTCATAATTTTTATAATTAAGTTTTACAATAATTTAACACGGTATTTTCTTATACATTTCTAAAGAAAAAAAATTTCAAATTATAAAAAGAATTAATTTCTGTAACTAAAGAAATATAAAAAAAATATTATTAATCATCATCATCTTCTCTATATCACAAAATAAATGTAAAATTAAAAATAAAATTAAAAATACATTTGTTTACAAAGCGAATTTTCGAAGAGACATTTTTTTCTCTTCTCCTTCAAGCTACAATAATTCATAACAAATATGGGAAGTGAAATCGTGATAGTTATAACATTCCATTGTAGTAACTATCATTTTAACAATTCATCTTTTGCTGTCCCCTAGATAAAACTCGTCACAATACAAACATTCTATTTTGTATACTGTCCCCATTTCTCCTTTTTTGTCACTTTCATTAAGTTTTTTACATAAAAAATTCTTTAACTTATTATTATAATTAAATCCAATATTAATGTTAAAATCTCTGCAAATTTTTTTCAATATTAAACTATTTTGATTAAGGTAAGGAATGAAAAACCTTTTCTTTTCTTTATCTTCATTTAATTCTTTAATTTTGAAAGTATTATATTTTTGGATATTAGAATTAATGAATTTTTCATTGTATCCATTTTTCTCTAAAATTATTTTCATGTTCTTGATTTCATTCTTATAATCTTCTTCTGTGCTAGATGATCTGTCAATTCTTCTTATATAATTATCAATTATGTTTCTTTCAGTGGTGTACCTGGTGGGGGGGGTGCGGTGGGTGCGGTCCGCACCCGGCGGCACATATCTTGGGGCGGCATTTTTTATATTTAGTTTTAGTTGTAAAAAATACCTTTTGTTCACTTCATAAGTTTACTATTCGATTTCTACGAATTATGATTTACTATATGATTTCGAATATTTTTCCTTATATTATGCTTATCCAATTGAATAAATGTTTAAATATATTATATTAAGTTAACGTGCTGAATACTCAATTTAAAAATCTAATGATCAACACATAGAATTAAAAAGATTAAAAAATTAAGACATAATAATAATGAAACGTACGTATTCGTATTTAAAATGTTTAAATAATTTAAATTCGTCTATTTTACTGAAAATTATTAAGATTTACGACAAGAATATGAAAATATTCAAATTTCTCCATTAATCCTTTATCTCCCAGCGTCATTAGCTTTAGAAATGAAGAGTGTAGTTAACATTTTACATTTTAAGCGCCTTGGAAAAATTGACGTCTGAAGAAGAAAATAGTAAAACCAGATCAAATGCTGGAATATTACTCAATTCAATGCAATCTTTGTCTTTTCTATATTATCTCAATTTATGGGAACCCGTCCTTTTGGAAGTTAATGACGCGCAAAAATACCTGCAAATAAAAGGGTTAATGTTCAATGCCATATAAAACTAAATTCTTTGCAAACCCATTTCATGGAACAAAGAGATGCGCTAATACAAAACGATGTTATAGCAGCCAAAACAATTTGTGAAGAGTTGGAGATATTGACTGAACGTCGAGTTAGAAGGAGAAAAAATATGAGTGGGAAAAATTCACGAGACGTGGGGCTATCCTTAGAACAAGTACGAAGAGAAATGTTTTTATCTATAAATAGAATTATAAAGGAAATAAAGGAACACTTTGAGCAATTGCATGTCCTTGCAAGAAAATATTCGTATATAATACCATGAACCTACAAAATGAAGAATTTGAATGTCAAATAAATGACTTTATTGACATTGATCTAAAGAACAGTTCCATATTGAAAAAGAAGGATCCAGGTTTTTATGGCTGTATCTGCACTACAAGAAAAGGCAAAACATTGGAAAAACGGAGGGGGGGGTACTTGATCTACTAAAATTTATTCAACAGTATAGATTGCAAAATTCTGTACTCAACATTGTAATTTTGCTAAGAATTTTTTTAACAATTGCTATCAGTGTCGCTAGTTGCGAAAGGAGCTTCTCCAAATTGAAGTTGATAAAAAATTATCTTCGTTCCACAATGAATGATTTAAGACTACAATTCTTGCAATATTTCCATAGAACAAGAAATTACAAATAATATAAATTTTGAGAGCATTACACACGATTTTTCCACTGTAAAAGTTAGAAGAGTAAATATATAAATATGTTTACATACACATATGTGTACAATTTGTTTGTTTATCCAAAAGAAATAAAATTATTTATTTATAAATATAAAATAAAAAATATTTAATGGTCATTTTTTTTGTAAATTAGGTATATGTTTTGTAATTTAAATATTCCATCCAATGGTAAAAACGTTACCCACCTTTAGTTGTCTCAATTACAATTAATTATGGGTCAGTCCATAAGAAGTGGTCCAGCACTGGTTGATTGACAATTTTGAAAAACAATTATTTTTGTGTGCTGTTACCCCTATGTTTAGACAGTTCAAAACCAACAATATCAAATTTTTTTACAAAGTGGTTTCAACATGGCGGCCATTTTTGTACTGCGGCGCATGCCATTTTTATCCCTTTAAGCGTTTGCAGTGACTTTCATATCTCAGGTTTGGTACACCCTAGAACCATTAATAACAACTGTGACTTTACGCACATTACAGGCTACAATTTTGTTCCTGTTCACTTTTCTCTTAAAATGATTTCTTCTTAATAAATTTTGAGCTCAAAATTTCTTATTGCCATTGCATAAAATCTCATTTTCATGAATTTTTTTTGGAGGCAAGGCAGCCTGTTTAAGGGTTCCAAATTTTTTGGAAAGTACATGTGTAACAGTAGTATTTGTAAAAAAATGTGGAGATTTGAGACTCAAGGGCTTTTTTTTAAGGAGGATTGTTAATAAGTATCTTTTGTAAATTTACCCAACTTAAGGCATGAATATTTCTGGTGGGCAGTTGTTTAAAATCTGAACTTTCCACATATTAAGGTACTATATAAGAGCTAACTTGAATCAACAGGTACAGAAAATATGGCATTGTGAAAACCCATGAAAAATGCACGAGTATGCTATTTGTGAAATAGCATCGACATTAATTTTTTTTTTTTTTTGTGATTTTTGCATGACAGAATACTACAGACTCTCATAATATAGTATTAAAATATATTACTACATGCATAATATAATCTTAAGTTGGTCTGGAAATTTTTTCTGGTTTTGAAGTTAGAAGATTTGTACATGTCTTAATAAGCTCTGATTTGTCAGCTTTTTGCTAAACTTTGTCAGTCTGCTAGATGTTCTCATGCATGAAGATTGCTTTACATTTCAATATTTGTGTAATGTAGTTTTTCTTATTTAAACATGGTCCAGTCACAAGTGACTTAAACGACACAAGCCAATTTGATGACGCAGTATCACGAGTTGCTTACTTCTAGAACTTCTTCTCAAGTCAGATGCATTTCTAAGTACTATGAAATCAAGTATCTTGTGAAGTACTTTTATCGCTACAAGGTATGCTTGTTTGTAACTTGTAAAGTTACAATTGTATGATGAGAAAATGTGATCAATGTTCAGGACAGGAAGGCCTCATTGAAATGTTTCCACTGTTTGAAGAATGTGATGCCATGCCAGATAATGTAGCTTTCAAGCAGTGGACTGTGACTGACAGAGCTGAAATGATACTGTCTAAAGACGAATTCTTTCAGTCTCTTCTTAAAAGCACGAGACTCTTGAAAAAACATCACTGCATTTCTAAAGTACAAATTCAATTTCTAAGAGAGAAGAAAGATGAACTGTCCGAATCCATTATTCTAGCCGATTTTTCAGAAAATAACACTTTTGTAATTCAAGTTGCAATATAAAGCCATCACTGGGTGAACAATCAGGCAACTGTTCACCCTTTGGTTTACTGTTATAAATTGGACGGTGAACTTTGCAGCCGCAGTGTTTGTATTATTAGTGATTACCTAGAACATGATACGTTAGCAGTGCATACATTCCAATCCCAGTTGCTGATTCATGTGAAAAAACTCTTCCTGGCTTGGGAAAAGTTATATACTTGTATATAAGATAGAGCAGCAAGCCAATATAAAAACAAAAAAAATCATTAATCTCTGCTTTCACAAGAGAGATTTCGACCTTGATGAAGAATGGAACTTCTTTGCATCGTCACACGGGGAAAAATGCTTGCGATTGTGTCGGTGGAACTACCAAGAGGGAGATGACAAAGGTGAATCTGCAAAGAACTGTCACTAATCAAATTCTTACTCATGAAGATTTGTATCTGTACTGCTCACAAAAAAATCATGCAATCGCGTTTATATACATATATATGTTAAAAAAGAGAAAGTAATCAACCGACATGAGAAGCTGACGTTAAGATTTGACATCTGCCAGCGACTATTTGGAACTCGATCATTCCACCGATTTGTTCCATTTTCGGAAAACATGATGAGATACTTCCCCACATCCAAGTCAAAAAATAACAACGATCTTATTACCACCAAATCTGTGACGCTTACTTTCAGGAACAGTGACATTGTTGCCTGTGTTTACGACGAACAGTGGTGGTTAAGACTCATTGAAGACATAAACTTAGAAAATGTCAGGTTCACATGGACCAAGAAGCAGCTTCAAGATATCTGAGGACCCAGTGTGGGTTTCTGTGTCAAATGTACTCAGAAAGCGTAGTCAATGTACTGAGTTCTCCGCAATAACTGGTTGCTTTCATAACATATCAGCATTATGTGAAGATATTACAATGCTTCTAATCAAGAAATGAGATACTGGTAAGTTAATCACAGATCATTTCTTGTAAAACAACAGCAGTTTAAGTAATTGCCGATCTTTTATTTCAAATTGTGGACTAATTTTATTCTGTTTACAACCACAGCTTTTATTTTGTTTAGGATAAATCTCAAAACAAGAACCACATATTTGTTTTTCAGTGTATAATATAATACTTTTCATCAAATTGGCTTGTCATTTAATTCACTTGTGACTGGATCATGTTTAAATAAGAAAAACTACGTTACACAAGTATTGAAATGTAAAGCAATCTTCATGCATGAGAACACCTAGCAGACTGACAAAGTTAAGCAAAAAGCTGACAAATCAGAGCTTATTAAGACATGCACAAATCTCCTAACTTCAAATCCAGAAAAAATTTCCAGACCAACATAAGATTATATTTTGTGTATAGTAATGTATGCACTATTATATTATGAGAGTCTGTAGTATTCTGTCATGCAAAAATCACAAAAAAATAAAAATTAATGTCGCTTCACAAATTGCATATTCGTGCATTTTTCATGGGTTTTCACAATGCCATATTTTTCTATACCAGTTGAATCTCAAAGTGAGAATTTTAATTCAAGTTAGCTCTTATACAGTAATATGTTGAAATTTCAGAATTTTAAACAACTGCCTACCAGAAATATTCATGCCTTAAATTGGGTAAATTTACAAAAAATGCTTATTAACGATCCTCCTGAAAAAAAAAGCCCTTGAGTCTCAAATCTCCAAATTTTTTTACAAATGCTACTGGTAGACATGTACTTCCCAAAAAATTGAACCCTTAAATAAGCTGCCTTGCCTCCAAAAAAAATTCTTGAAAATGAGATTTTTTGCAATGGCAATGAGAAATTTTGAGCTCAAAATTTATTAAGAAGAAATCATTTTATAAGAAAAATGTACAGGATCAAAATTGTAGCCTGTAATGTGCTTAAGCTCACAGTTTTTATTTTATGGTTCTAGGGTTTACCAAACCTCAGATATTAAAGTTACTACAAACGCTTAAAAAGGGTAAAAATGGCATGCGCCGCAGTACAAAAATGGCCGCCATGTTGAAACCACTTTGTATAAAAATTTGATATTGTTAGTTTTGAACTGTCCAAACATAGAGGTAACAGCACACAAAAAATAATTGTTTTTGAAAGTGATCAGGCAACCAGTAATTTTTTTTTTGGACCACTTGATATGGATTGACCCTTATTTATATTTATTAATTTATTGATAAATTTCATTTCAATGACTTAGAAAGGTTCTGGACACCACCCAAGATGGCAAAATATGTAGGTACGCCACTGGTTTCTTTTGATATTTATACCGTGACCTGATTCAAAGTTTGAAATAAGATCACTTTTAATTTTTTTTCCATAATGTTTTAGAGTTATTTCATTCTCTTTATTGATTAAACATAAATTTAGAACATTTAATTCATTATCTATCTCTCTTTCCATTTTAAATTTCATTTCTTTGTTTCTTTTGTTTATGTCATTAAAGTATATATCAAATTGCCTTACTGATCCAAACCATATAATAAGTATGTCATCCGCATAACGAAAATATTGCATATAATATTTACATTCATTTAAAAATTTGCACTCAAAATAATTCATATATAAATTACACAATGTTCCTGATAAGGGAGAACCCATAGGAAATCCCTTAATTTGTTTGAACATTTTATTATTGTGTTTAAAGTATGAATTTTGTGTGATTAGTTCTACTAGTTCCATTAGTTCTTTATTGTCCATATTATATTTTAATAATATTTCTTTGTTTTGAAAAGCTAAATCTTCCATGATAACTAAAGTATCCTCCACAGGAATGTTTGTATACATGTTTTCTATATCGAGGGAGAACAAATGGAATTTTCTTTTGTTAACAAACATATGCTCAATTTTATTAATTAAGTCTGAAGAGTTTTTAATTATGACCTCTTCTTTTGAAGTTTTTTATTATGTTATTAATAAATCTAGCTAGGTTATGTATTGGGGATTCATAAGCATTTATAATTGGTCTTATGGGGTTTCCTTCCTTGTGAGTCTTTATTCTTCCTTCTAATACTGGTGTCTTACATGCTTCTTTTAGAATTTCTTCTTTTTTTATAAAATTTATTAATTTTTTATCCTTTAAATTTTTTACAACTTCTTTTACTTTATTATATAGTTTAAATGTAAGATCATCCTTCATTTCTTCATAATGTTCTTCGTCTTGTACCATCATATCCAATTTATCAATGTATTCTTTCCTGTCCATAATAACCAAATGGTTGCTTTTGTCCGATTTGGAAACATAAATTTCTTTGTCATTTCCAATGTTGCTCAAAATTTCAATTTCTTCTTTTTTTTATATTTGTGGTAGGGTTCTTATATTCATTCTTAAATTTGTTTATTTCATCCAAGAATTTTTCTTTTTTAATATCTTCTAAATTCTCTGCTATCTCATTTAATTTGGCTAAAGTTTTTAGGTCCAAATTTTCATTTTTCTCTACTATAAATCAGAAATGGCAGAACATTGTTCCAGGAAAGCCCATTGCATTAATAAAGAAATTAAAATTTTCTGTATTGAGAAAGATTGTAAAATAAGAAAAACAATTGAAAGTTTATATATACGAAATACTAAAGATAGAAATGTAAATAGAAACAACGGTGTTGAGTTTAGTAATGTTACTGAAAACTTGGCTAGGGATTTAATTAAACAATCTCGATGTAATAATACGGTAAGAATAGATGAGATGAATTGTTAAAATGTTACAATAGAATGTTATAACTATCACGATTTCACTTCCCATATTTGTTATAAATTATTGTAGCTTGAAGAAGAAGAGAAGAAAATGTCTCTTCGAAAATTCGCTTTGTAAATAAATGTACTTTTAATTTTATTTTTAATTTTACATTTATTTTATGATATAGCGGGGGGTGTGATGGCGATTAGTGCTATACCGATACCTAGAAGGAGTGAGGTAAATAAGAAATACGGTATGTACATACACAAAATATGTTAATTTTATGAGATTTTAAAATCATTAACTACTGATAAAACTTAAAATTTGAGACCAATGTTCAAACTGACATCTCGAGACAAGACTGTTTCACGCTGATGAGGCGATCCTCAGTTGAATGAACAAAGCAGGTCTCGTAACGGAGGTGAATTTGAAGTTTAGTGGGAAAGGGAATGGGATCTCCATGAATATAATTAAAAACTTAAAAAAATATTAAAAATAAAGAAAAAGAAAATTCATGTGCTGGGCTCTAACAGCCTCAATGAATTTCTTATTCGCATATAATAAACGAAAAGCGCCTAAAAAATGTGTAAACACATTAAAATTTGAGACCAATGTTGCAACTGACATCTCAAGACAAGCCTGTTCAGGCTCATTAGGCTGTCATCAGTTGAGAGTAGTCAGAATGAAGAAAGGAGGTCTCATAACGAACATGAATTTGAAGTTGAGTAGGAAAAGGAATGGAACTTCCAAAAAAAATTGATATAAACTAAAAACATAAAAACCCATTAAAATAAAGGTCTCCGTTATGAGATCTGGTTTGTCCATTCTGATTACCCTCAACTGATAATCGCCTAATCAATATGAAACAGGCTTGTCTTGAGATGTCAGTTTGAATATTGATCTCAAATTTTAATGTGTTCACACATTTTTTGGAGCTTTTCCTTTATTTATATGCGCATAAGAAATTCAATGAGGCTGGCAGAGCCCAGCACATGAATTTTCTTTTCTTTATTTTTAATGTCTTTTTATGTGTTTAGTGTATATTCATGGAGGTTCCATTCCTTTAACCACTGAACTTCAAATTCACCTCCGTTATGAGACCTGCTTTGTTCATTCTGATTACAGTAGAACCTCATTATAACGGAAATCGCTTATAACGGAGAGCTTTTAAAAAAAATGTAATAATAATAAAGGATGCTTATTTTTATCTGAAGAGTTTTACATTTCCAGACAAGCGATTAAACATCGATTGTTGTGTTGTTTTGCGTAAACATGGATGCGCTGCATCACTCATACCGCTCGACGGCCCGACGAGTCATTGTCTGAAATTCCACGAATTGCCGCTCGATGCCAGCACTTACAACCGGTTCCATTTTGTTCAGTATTCGTTAGTTACTTGTCGCCCGCACATACTTATCAGTTTTTATTAACTAACCTTTGAATCTTGTCGTTAAGTAAACCTAGTGTAGGACAGAAAGGTAAACGTAAAACTCTCATGGCCGAGTGCACCAACCAACAAACAAAGCAGTCATTAGTTACGGAAGCGATAGTGAAAAACCTGCCGTCAAGTAACAGTTGCTGTGCACCAACAGTGTTTAGGGGACGTCCATTAATTACGTGAGGTTTTTTTTTTTAAATTTGGACCCCCCCTCCCCCTTGGTGAGATTTTGCCGGACCCCCCTCTCCCTTTTGACCTCACGTAATTAATGGACGGCCCCTTAGTGAGTCATTTACTTATGTTCGCTAAACATCGAATTTGTTTATAAAAATGGCTGCGAATGGTTAACAACAGTGAAACTTCCGGATTTCTGTGCATGGACGCAGTATGTTACAAAATGGCAGCCTCCACAAAGTAGAAAAACACCTGGACAGAATTTTTGTTATTGTCGAAACGAAATGTCACGCTAAGAATATTCACAGTAAGCAAACTTATTCAACATTCTTTTCGGAATATTTAATAGGAATAAATATAGCTACTTCCTCGTCAAAATCACAGGAGTCGGTTTCAATCGAGGCCGACGCCAGCCATCTTTACACATTGGATGGCGCGGGGGCTGACGGGAGTTTTCTATTGAATGCAGCAATTTTAACTCGCCAGTTTCCGAGTTGCTAAAATTTGCCATCTGATCAGCGAGTTAGCGGCTGTTGAAACCCCTCACAAACGTTGGTGCACAGAAAATAACAGTTGATCGTTGCTTTAGCAGCGATCAAAGTTAACGGAGGTTTGGGGCACTCGGCCATCGTCTTCACGATAAACTGTCAGTGATAGAAAAACTTGAGAAAGGATGTTCAGTGTCTAGCATTTGTGCTGAGTACGGAATAGCAAAACAAACCTTGTCTGATATTAAAAAAGCGAAAATTGACATTCGTAACTTTGTTCTTAAGTATTTAATATAGGAAACGAAAAAAGTGAAGTTAAACGTATGCAGATGCCTACTCTTGTTACGCTGGATGATGCAATCTACAAGTGGTTTTCTCAGCTTTGTTCATCTGGGCTGGCTGTTCGAGGAATAGAAATTCAAACAACGGCTGAAAGACTGTTTTAACAGATGGGACTTGAACAATTTAAAGCGAGCTCTGGTTGGTTGTTTAGATTTCGTCGACACCACAACATTTCAAACAAGAAAATTTGTGGGGAAATTTTGATTACAGATTTTGAAGCTGTTTAGCCAATTAGAAAAAAAAATGAAAGATGGGATTAAAAATAAGGGGTTATTAGTTGAGCCAAATTTATAATTTTGACAAGAATGGTTTGTTTTGGAGAAATCTACCAGACAATAAACAAGCTTCAAAAGCCGGGAAACTATGCCTGGCAGAAAATTAGGAAAGGAGCGTGTATCAGCTTTGCTGTGTGCGAATGCAGACGGTAACTATTTGCTTAAAACAGTTATCGTCGGTAAAAGAAAAATCCTAGGGCATTAAAAAATGTGATGGACAATCTTCCAATTCACTATTATAATTCTCGGAATACATCGTTTACAGCTGAAGTAACATATGATTGGTTTCATACAAAGGCTGTACCAGCGATAAAAAAAACATCAGATTGAACATTTAAAAATTCCAGAAGAATAAGTAAAGGACCCTGGTTGCAGTTGTAAGTTTACGTGCAGTGATCATGTTAAGCATACAAAAATAAAGCCGACGCATAAGTTTAATTTAAAGCATAACTTTAATTAGGCAGGTGCATCGGCTTTATTTTTGTATGCTGAAAGGCCCTGGTTCTTTTAGAAATATGCACGAACACACCCTGATGATGACAAACTCAGTAGTAAAGATAAGAAGATCAAGTGTATGTTCCTGCCATCCAACACAACATCCGTGTTCCAGCCCATGGACCAAGATGTGATTTACACCGCAAAGCGGCTGTATAAAAGGAAATTTCTCAATGAAATCCTAGACGTTTTAAGAGCCATCCGCTAATGAAGAAGACAAGAAGGGATAGCAGACTGTGCACAATTTAATAGTCATACAACATTCGATCCACGATTTGTAACTTTGCTGATGCCGTGAAAGAAATCAAACAAATGACTTTGGCAAGGCATTGAAAAAGCTTTTGGAAATTGAAGAAACAACTCCAGAAGTAAAAAATTGTGAGACAGAAGACTACCGTGACACTCTGCAGAGAGGAGAGAGAAGAATCAGTTTAGTTGGATGATGTGGAGGCCTGGCATGAAGCAGACGAAGACGACCATGGCTTCCAGATTTTGACTGAAGAAGAAATTGTCTCCAATATAAATCAAGAAACAGAATCTTCGGAGGACGAGGAAGAAAAGATAGGAGACACTACTCAGCCGACAATTAAAGTGAGCGAAGTGAAAGGCCATTTGAATTTTGTTATTCAATATGTTGAATAATCGGGCAAATTATGTACTGTATCGTCACCTCCGTCAGTTATTAACTGAAGAAATAAGCAGGAAACAAAATAAATTATTTTTTCAAACCGATGAATGTAAGCAATCAACATGCAGGACCTTCTTGTTCTAAAGATTAATGCAGTGTATACGTATACATCGTTTTCAATTCAATCTACTACGTTGAAGGCTGTTTTTTTATTTGATATTTAATAAACACTTTTTATAGCTAACTATTGTACTTTCATTGAAGTACACCCTGCTGCATTACACCCATATAAGAATTATTTGTTATAAACCGGACAACCTTCAATCCCTATTTAGTACGTTGTAATACTGTACTGTACTCTCAACTGATGATCGCCTAATCAGCATGAAACAGGCTTGTCTTGAGATGTCAGTTTGAACATTGGTCTCAAATTTTAATGTTGCACATTTACACATTTTTTAGGCGCTTTTCCTTTATTTATATGCGCATAAGAAATTCATTGAGGGTGGCTGAACCTAGCTTATGAATTTTGTTTTTCTTTATTTTCAACGTGTTTTATGTTTTTAGTTTATATTCATGGAGGTTCCATTCCTTTTCCCATTGAACTTCAAATGCACCTCCGTTATAAGACCTGCTTTGTCCATTCTGACTATCCTCAACTGATGATCGCCTATCAATATGAAGCAGGCTTGTCGACATGTCAGTTTGAACATTGATCTCAAATTTTAATGTTGCACATTTACACATTTTTTAGGCGCCTTTCCTTTATTTATATGCGCATAAGAAATTCATTGAGGGTGGCTGAACCTAGCTTATGAATTTTGTTTTTCTTTATTTTCAACGTGTTTTATGTTTTTAGTTTATATTCATGGAGGTTCCATTCCTTTTACCATTGAACTTCAAATGCACCTCCGTTATAAGACCTGCTTTATCCATTCTGACTATCCTCAACTGATGATCGCCTATCAATATGAAACAGGCTTGTCGACATTGATCTCAAATTTTAATGTGTTGACGCATTTTTTAGGCGCTTTTCCTTTATTTATATGCACATAAGAAATTCGTTGAGACTGACAGAGCCCAGCACATGAATTTTGTTTTTCTTTATTTTTAATGTGTTTTTATGTTTTTAGTGTATATTCGTGGAGATTTCATTCCTTTTCCCACTCAACATTAACTTAAACTTGTTTCGAATTTTGTTGTTTGGATTAAACGAGTACTTCTTAAACACAATTCAGAAAATTAAAAACAAAAACAGGTTTTTCAAAAGTGATATTTCACATCAATGAAATTTAAAAACTTTTTTTATCTTATGCTAATTAGAAGTAATGCTACGAGTAAAGGTATCATTTTCCTCTGCACTCTTACTATTAGGTAATATTACAAATACTTTCATACTTATTTACTTGCTTGGAATATTAGCTATGAGCGTCCCATGCATTTATTTTTTGTAGTATATTTTAAATTTTATATACACCTGAAAAAAATTATTTTCTACTTTTTTAGTGCATTTTAGACAAAAGCATGGTTTTTAAAAGTATTTTTTTATAAATGTTATTTATATGAAGTTTATTTAATTGAGTTACTTAAAATTTTTATAGTTTAATGTTTATAAAATGGCAAAGTTTTAATAATATTGCTAATAAATAATGTATCTATTTCCAGAAAAAAAATGCAGGTTTGCTTATAAAACTTTCTTGCTTTTCACAAAAAAAATTAATATATTTAAGATATTTTTTGTTCTTTAAAGCTGAGGCAGAACTAAAGGAAACAGCTAATATCGTAGCAGGAAGTAAGTATTGAAACTATACATTAATTTTATAAAACACAAATTAATAAGACTTTTATTTGTGTTTTATAATACTTTCCAAACTTATCCTTTTTAGATCCGGATCAATCACAAAATGGAGAACTCAACGATTTATTGAAAGAAGGTAAAATTGGCAAAGATAACAGAAAAATGAATTATTGTATAATATTTTTCAAAAATAAGTTTCCAATTTGATTAAGCCATCGGAGTATTGAAATAAATCTTGATAAAAACTTATCTTTTTTGCAGATCCGGATCAACCACAAAAAGCGGAAGTCAACGATTTATTGAAAGAAGGTAAAATTGGCAAAGATAACAGAAAAATGCATTATTGTATAATATTTTTCTAAAATAAGTTTCCACTTGTATTTGATTAAGCCATCGGAGTATTGAAATGAATCTTGCTCCGACATTTATTATAATATATAGTTAATAAATTTACTAAATAAATAATATAGGTACAAGTCTAATTTTGAACTTTGACATGAAAAAGAAAAAAAAGAAAATTTATTAATAAATAAAGGATAAAATGAAATTAAAAATCAGACACAATTTTAGTTAAGGTTGTTAAATAGATATTTGCTAAATACAGTCCAAATCTCATTATTATCTTCTCCATTTAGAGATAATACAATTGTTTTTATAATTGAAATCGAAAAAACTCGAGATTCAGATTGAAAATTTTATTACAAAAAGAATTACTGAAGAATTGTTGATATAGAAACAAAATACTTACAAATCTTGGAATTATCAGCTAAATTTCTAATACATAGCAGCAAATCCTAATATTACCATATTATAATCACTCTAAGAATATATACATTTCCACATGTTTTTATAGACCTTTATATCATGTTATTCTTCCTAGGAAAATGCAAGTCTAATAAATTAAAATCTACTTGACAACACTTTAAAAGAGTAATAACAATGAAATTTAGATTTAAATCTTTATAATTTAACATTATTTTGTTTGAACAACATAACTAGAAAAATAAATGTTTGCACTAATGCCATTCAGACTTTTTCTGAGATGGTTTCTTTGATTTTATAAGGTAATAGTATAAGTATTTTTTTGATTTTTATTTAAAATTTCTTTTGTAGGATATAGAATGATGAATTCTTTTGTCGACTAATGAGATTTTATAGAAAGACAGGGTAAATAATTTTGTAAAAAAAGTATGAAATTAATGTAATACAATAGAGATAATAATATAACTGTAAACTTCTTTAAAGAATTTGTCAAATAATCAAACTTGTTGAACAATAAAGAAAAATACTTTTGTCTTTCTCTGATTTGTGATTTCTTTTTTTTAGTCTTATTAGGTGAAATTCATCAAAATTAATTGAAAAATTGTTAGATATTTAATATTTGTTAAGATTTTTCTGAAATTTTGTAAAATAAGAAAATTAGTCTTCTGAAAGGCTTATTTTTCTAATATGTATGCATTTGATAAAGTTTGAATATAATTTAAACAATGTTAGATTTGTACACAAAAAATATTGAAGTTTTTTGACATATTTAACTAGTAAAATTGCACTTTTAATATTAACAAAAAAATACTGATAACTGCATATATGTTTTAATTTTGTAACTCACAAATAATTCACAATGTTTTAAGATAACAAATGTTCTAAGAAAAAAATTAATTGTATTCATAACAGACAGACAGAAGTTATTCATGGTATTCACAAACACTACATTCCGTTTATTGAAATTTCCTTTAATTTTTAACAAAATAAAAAACAAGTAAGGAAGTAAAGTTGTTACAGTATCTCACCTATCTTCCTCAAAACGCTAAATAACCACCACCCAAAACATTTCATGCAAAATAAGTTGCCAAGACTCACATGCTCATAACGCTTTCACTGTTAAAAAG
>JAFIDM010057640.1:49620-89954 GCA_023159025.1 Thereuonema tuberculata | reverse complement strand
AGATGGTTCCAGGATAAACAAACTACGAGGACCAAAGTAATCTGGTCAGATGATAGAAGGCGGAAGCAGAGTGAGAGAATGAAGAAATACTGGAAGGAGAGGAAAAGACTATTCATCTAATCAATTGTTTCCCGCGGTCCATAGTAGGCCAAACTCGTAAGAAGAAGAAGAAATCAGTAATCTAAATAAATTCTTCTAAATCAATTCAAAACCATTAAAAGCACTTAAGAATGCTTTGTAGAATAAGATTGAAGTAAATGTAAACAATTTCTATATGAAAATGAATTTCTGAAAAAAAAAATCAAAACAATGATAGCTTCAATATGTCTGGAATATAATGTTTTCAAAAAATATTGCTTTGATTTTCTGGTTAGTTATTTATCTTTACTCTAGTGAACGATTAAAAACTTATATCAATGATATACCGTATTATACAGGTTCGTATTAACACAGTTGGTCAAACTTGAAGGCACGATACAACGTACCAAAGTAAGGAAAAAAGTAGAAACATAGGTTCGGAAATGCTTTATTCAAATAATTCACGCTTATATAGGCTATGGTATAGTAGTACTGTACTAGGCAGGTCGCCGCAACAGAAGGCATATCGGAACAAATTATACACAGTTTTCCCGCAACAACTTCTTTACCCATATTATGTGCAGTGCGTGAAGGGCTTTCTCGCCAGCGAATTTCAATCCACATGTCAGGTTTTTCGAATCGCATCTGCAGCAGTTTGCTGCACATATATTGCAACAATATGTTATTTACACAGATGAAAAAAAATGCTTCAGCCAGGATGTCATTATGAACTTCCAGAACCGAAATTCCTGGGCCGATACAAACACACTACCATACAGACAAGACACCAACAACACTTCTAATCGAAGGTCTGGGCTGGTATTATCTGAGATCATCTCATTGGATAACCATTGCTGCGTACTAGACTGAACAGGAACTTCAAGAATTTCTTTGAAACAAACTTACCTGCATTACAGCAGGATGTTCCATGATAACATCCGTCATCAAATGTTGTTCACGCACGACGCGACTCATTTCAGTCTCACTGCTCAATGACATCTTAAGGACTATTGGACTGGCAAACAAGGCTCAAAACATTTACCTCCTCCGACCAAAATCCTCTCACTTTTCTTTTCTCGAGGCTAAATGAAAACGCTAAAACAATACTCCGGATCTCTTTGTACACCATTGCGTGGCTGCATATTGGTTGGGTGAACAACGATTATGGATATCCATGGCAGGATTGAACATGTCAAACAGTCCTCTCACTACGATTGTGTGAGGCATGTATTCTCGGTTAACAGAAGGGCAAAATAAGCTATCGAACAGCACTCATAGATAAAGAGAATACAATTTCTGAAACTTTCATGAAACCATGCATCAAAGATGTATGTTCAGTATAATAAGGTTATTATTACAATAATTCTAATGTACAAGATATGATGTCTGGGAGCATTTACAAACCAATATAACAAGAGAAATAGTATTTAAATGTATCCACGATGTTATGAAGAAATTTGTCAATTTAAGTACCGATGATGCACTAATACGAATACAGAAGCTGTAATGGGCAATAATACGAATAAAAAATGTCGCTAAAACGTGTACGAGTAGTAAGTGTGTTCTTCATACACACCCATTGGTTGCTTGAAATATCTCGAAATCTTCATAATGTATTTTAGATGAAGCATTGAAAATTATTAACTTTGTGAAAGCAAGATTATTCAAAATTATTTGTGAAGATATGAGCAGCCAAAGTTAATATGGCTTTGATGATACATACTGAAATTAGATGGCTCTCATGTGGCTGAGTTATTGTAAAGTTGTTTGAATTACGAGAGAACTCGCCATACTCTGTTTTAGTTTTATTCTATTTCAGTTCGATTAGCAGATCGCTTTCGAACCGTTTCGAGGTTGAAACAAATTGTTTATCTGGCGGATATATTCACATAATGAATGATTTTTTTTTTCTCTCCAAGAAAAAAATGTAAATATTTTCAACACAAAATAGAGCTTATCATCGTTATTACGAAAGTTACAAGACGCCCATGGTTGTTGAAATCAATAATATGGATTCATTTCCTATGACATAATCGATATTGAAATGATATTCAATGGCTTGCGGTGACAATTTTCAGAGGGACCAGCTGTAAGGGAACTACACTCATTACCAAAACAAAACGACACACCTTGAAGGATGTGATTGTAATGAAATTTTGTATGCAAAGACATTTAGACCACCCATGCAAATAATTAAACTTTGGTGTCCAATGAATGAATAGCGAGAGCTACAGCGCATCGGAACTGCGCACTCAACAGACGTATATAAGAAGCGACTCTCAATCTGATGATCAAAATTTCTTTTGCATTGCGAGTTAGGATACCTTTCAACGACTGAAAAAATGCCTCGCCGCAAGATTCGAGCTCATTACGTGCAACTGTCAGAGTTTGAAAGAGGTCGTATCATTGGATTGAAAGAGGCAGGTTGGACAAATCGCCGCATCACTTCGACCCATATTGCGAGCGATTCTCCGATTTGTCCAACCTGCCTCTTTCAATCCAATGATACGACCTCTTTCAAACTCTGACAGTTGCACGTAATGAGCTCGAATCTTGCGGCGAGGCATTTTTTCAGTCGTTGAAAGGGGTCGTATCATTGGATTGAAAGAGGCAGGTTGGACAAATCGGAGAATCGCTCGCAATATGGGTCGAAGTGATGCGGCGATTAGAAGATGCTTGCAGATTTCAGCGTCATGAAGATAGCGGTCGACCACAGCAGAGAGGGAGGATAGAGTGATTGTCAGATCAGCTTTCACAGCTCCCGAATCATCGTTATCAACCATCAGACGTGCGACCCGCACACGAGTGTCCACCATGACCATTCATAGACGCCTGAGATAGCGACATCTACACTCGTATTGACTGCTACGTCACCTGCCACTCAAGTCTGCACAACGTCGGGCCAGATTACCGTGGTGCTTGGCTCGATCCGGTTGGAATGATGCTGACTGGGGACGTATAGTGTTTAGCGACGAATCCCGCTTCCAACTGTGTCCTGACGATCGTCGCAGACTTGTCTTCAGACGCCCAGGGCAGCATGCCGATCCTGCTTTCACTATTGCACGCCATACAGGCCCTCAACCAGGAGTTATGGTCTGTGGTTGCCATTTCCCTTGATAGCCGGACCCCTTTGGTCGTCATTAGCGGCACACTTACAATACAGCGATACGTCGACGACATTCTGAGACCTATTTTGCTACCCTTCCTTTTGCAGTACCCTGGCCGTAGTTTTCAGCAGGATAATGCCAGACCACATACGGCACGTGTTGCTATGACGTGTCTTGCAGCTTGTGAAACACTTCCTTGGCCAGCCAGATCCCCAGATCTCTCTCCAATCGAGCATGTCTGGGATATGATGGGAAGGCGACTGCATCACCAGGAAATTTTGGATGACCTAGCCTGACAATTGGAGCAAATTTGGCAAGAAATACCGCAGGAGACCAGCAGGGAGCTTTATCACTCTATGCCACGTCGTGTGGCAGCTTGCATTCAGGGTAGAGGTGGGTCAACACTTTATTGAGCTCGTTACTTTGTAACTCTGTAACTCTGAAATAAATCATTCAATTTGTCTTAAAATTTAATCATTTTCTATTCTGAACAAAATCTTACTCTCCATCAATTTTTGTCTCCACCGGACAACTCCTTCTAGGATGTCGTTTTTTTTGTTAATGAGTGTATTATGTTACTATTTGACTACAGATTCATATGTGAAATATACGTATATTTTCTCTAGGTGTATATAAGTGAGAAAATTGACTCTGATATCAAATGTCAATTTAATAAAAAAAATTGTTAATTAAGTCTTTTGATAATGCAGTAACAAGAATAACAATAACAACTATAAAAACGGAGCACGGAGCATTGCAGTAATAAAATGCGCTTACAAGAAAGTGAGTGATATTAATTCAATAAAGAGGCAGACACAGGAGTGATGTTGCGTTGTTGGAAAGAAGGTATGGAATGATAATTAGTTTTTTGGTGTTAACTCCAAAGAGGAGAAGTGATTGAGATCAGATCCAGGAGAGTGAAGAATATAATACCATATAAGATGAGTATTATTTAGTCCTGCCGAAAAGAAAATTCCGGTCTAAGGAAAATTCAGTGTAGTTTATTTATGAATTGTAAATATTAATATGCTTGTAATATTTATAGGAATGAATCTATCGTCTGAACTAACATCATGGAGGAATTCGAACACTCGACTGCCATGTTGGATTGATTCAATTCAATAATGATCCAATGATGGAAAAGTGTGTGTATATACAACGAGGTTAGACAGTAAACCCTGATATACTAATTTGCAAGAAGTGAAGTAAGTGACTAATTAAATTAGTGTAATATTATTCAGGATAACTGAACTCTGTTACTGACACAGTGTAGTGAACCATCGATATGGAACTTTAATGGACCTGTATGAAGTAACAAGGCTACTTTTATTATTAAAGATTGATCAACATTGAGAACTGAAGAATTACTAATATGAATATAGATTTTGATAGATGTCCAGCAAGACAAATATTAACGGAATACATAATTGTGTGCGCATTTATTGAATGCGTACAGAATTCGAAATGCTAGATAATTTGCTGAGAACTATTTTGTAAATGCTTACGATAGTTAATGTAACTTTTAATTTGTTTGAAGTGATCATGATTATATAATTTAATTATGCATTAGTGTGTTATTACAGAATTTATTTAGTTCATAAAATTTTTGATTTTGTAAATATTATCCCTTAATTTATTTTCCTAAAAAAAATTTAAAATATAATAATATTACAACTGTTCAACTACAGTAGCAAATCTACACAGAAAACACATTATAAAAATGTTCAAGACTAAGGTATTGTTTTTAACAAGAATGGAGATATGAAAGTTTTTTTAGCGCAGAACGCCTAGCGTGTGAAATTAAGTGAAGTGGCTAGAGGAAAAGGAGTCTCCGAACTAGTCCTATTGGTCGGTCGATTGCTTGCTGAGGGGAGGGAGAATAGAATACCGACTCCAACTCTACAGGCGCTGAGGGGAGGGAAGTAGCCGAATCCAATCACAGTACGCCAATGGTGATACTACTTGAGATACTGAAGAGAGGGAATCAACATTCCATTGGTCATCCTAGGATCAACGTAATATCATTATTAATGGACTTTGAGAAAGGGATACGGCGGCATATGGACTAGGCTGCCTCTCAGTCCATGAGAACGAAACAGCCCAGTCATTAGAGACAAAAAAAAAAGATGTTTTGGTGTAAAAGGTTGAGGAGTTTTGAAACTTGGCAGAAGTGTAGACTTGGGTGCCCTAAGTATGACGCTAAGTTTGCGACCTCGAGCGACCGCCGCTCGCGCCGCCATCTTGAAAAAATGGCGCCCAAAATCATTTTTTGGCATTTAACTCCGTTCCTATAGGTTTTAGAGAAAAAGTTTCTTATTAAAAGTTGGAGAGGATAAATGTTGCTACAAATTTGCATATATTTATATATATTTTGTCAGACTAATAGTTTTCGAGTAAAATGGACAAACTGTACAATGATTTTCTTGAAATTGCAGAAAAGCGGCATTTTCAAGCTACGTTTTTTTCTATTATCCGCCAGTTAGCGTACCTAAAGTAACTTTACGTAATAAATAAATGTTTATATAGAGATTGGGAAGAGACTGGGATGGAACGTTTCGTCCCGTTTAGGACTCATCAGCCCGGTGAAAGCTGAGGGGGCGAATTCTGTCTCATAGCGTTGTGCCTTCGTTTGTTGCATATTTCTTGAATTTGCAGGCACATGAAATCTCGTTTTCATTTTGAACATCTGGATTCGTTTATTTGTAATTGCCTTTATTAAATTCTTGCCGTGCCTAGCGTACGCAACGCGACCAGAACGCCGTGACAAAGATTGCAGAATGGCTGTTGCAACATAATTCGTTTCCGCAAGTCGACAGTTTGTTCTCCGTCAATAGTGGAGTCGTTGGTGATGAGACATTAAATTGCCACATGGCACAAGAAATAGGCGCTGCAGCTATTGCTAAGACTGTGGGCAATAATTGTTATTCGATAAAATTCCAGCGTAAAGATGCAATGCTTTCCTTGGGAACAGCAAAAAGCAGTGTTAAAGTCCATAATCTTCCTATTTCCATCAATCCACTGTTGTTGTTTCAAAGAATCTGAATTGCCAAAAAGAGCGATGAAGAATTGAAAGGTTATTTCACATTTGAATTCGCCCCATTCCCAATATCAGTATTTAATGCTAATGGTAGGCGAAAAGGAACGAACTTATCACTGTTCAAGGCATTATCTTCAGTGGACCAGCCTGTACAACCGGATAACCGGATCATAACATGTACTGGACGGTGGATTTTTGTTGCATCGAGTGGTATGGCATCGCAATGATTCGTACGGATCAATGTATATGAACTATGTGCAATATGTCCAAAGGCACTTTAGCCCTAATGCAGTCAAATCTTTCACGGTTATCCAGCGAACGCAGCTAGTCGGATTACGAAAAGTGCAAAAAGATATTGACACTCCAGTGCACATGTATCCATTGATGTAATTTTCGATGAAGAGATGATTCCACCTGTTTCGCAAGAACGATTCTTGGCGAGCAATACTAACAAAAGGCATTTAATTTCCATATTAATTACGAAGTTTAAAGTGAAGCAGGCAGTAGCAGAAGTTGGATGTGCTAATCATTCAGACAACCATCGACAGGACGTCGTCGCTTACGCGTGGTTTTGTTGTCGGAGAAGATATAGAGTTGTTGGTTCTTTTAACTGCCAAGGCGAAAGATCACGATAATATTTTTTTGTTGAAACCGGCGAGGGGAAAAGTTGCGGAAATGCTTTATTCGACGCGGATCCTCAGATATAAGGAAGCTATTTTGTTTTTACATGCAAGCAGTGGTTGTGACACCACCTCTGCTCTCTGTAACCAAGGAAAATTGAAGTTCCTCAGTCTCCTGGATAAAACCTACTCGTTGCTTGACACTATAGCAACTCCCAGGACCTCAAAGCAGATGTGGATGCTGTCGCTGCAGCTGGTGAAGCGTTCTTATTGGTACTGTACAGCGGATCATCTATAAAGGACACATTAGATTCCCTTCGCTACTAACATTTTGTGAAGTCTGTGTCCAAGAACATATTTAATCTCGCGTCGCTGCCACCCACAAGAGATGCTGCAAGGCAGCATTGCCTGCGAACGTACCACCAAGTGGTGATGTGGCGTGGCAGTGAAAGAGATCCTGAGCAATATGGCTGGCAGAAAACGAGGCATGGACTCGATGCTGTTCGCGCAACGTCAGAAGCAGACCCTGACACCATTTTAAACCGATATCCTCTAAATATAAAAAAGGCTGTGCAGGGTGGATGTCGTGTGGATGTCAGAAAACGGGCTTAAAGTGCTCGGTGTTGTGTATATATTGTAATGGGACAGCATGTGAAAACATTCCCAATTTGGTAGCAGATTTCGATTCCGAAGACCCATACGAAGTTGATGACATCCTTGTTTCGTTGGAGTGGGTGGTGCAGACGACGGGTACAAAATAGATTCTGAAGAGAGTGAACATAGTGAACCAAGGACATCGCATAGAGGAAAACGACAAAAAACTCGCATGTGAGTTTGGAGCGTGGAGTAGGTACCACACTAACCACGTTAACAAAACGCGCCGCTCAACTCTACCTTGTGGACTGTGTGGAAACGAGTTCATAGAAGCAGTGGTTTGTAGTACTTTATTGCATGAAACTGCTTTAGGTGTGCTAATTGGCGGATAATTGGTAAAACGTAGCTTGAAAACGCCGTTTTCTGTAATTTAAAAAAACTCGTTCTACTGTTTGGCCCTGTTACTCGGAAACTATTAGTCTGTTGCAACACGGATTATGTTGCAACAGCCATTCTGCAATCTTTGTCACATCGTTCGGGTCACGCTGCATACGCTAGGCACAACAGGAATTTAATAAAGGCAATTATAAATAAACGAATCCATGTGTTCAAAATAAAAACGGGACTTTCATGTGCCTGCAAATTTCAAGAAATGGGCAACAAACGAAGGCACAACGCTAAGAGACAGAATTTGCCCCAGAGTTGTCACTGGGTTGGCTGGCTGATGAGTCCTAAACGGGACGAAACGTTCCCGCCCAGTCTCTTCCCAATCTCTATATAAACATTTATTTATTAGGTAAAGCTACTCTAGGTACGCTAATTGGCGGATAATTGGTAAAACGTAGCCTGAAAATGCCGCTTTTCTGCAATTTCAAAAAACTTGTTCTACTGTTTGGCCCTATTACTCGGAAACTATTAGTCTGACAACAGATATGTACAAGGTATATGGCCCAAATATCGCCCATCTAAGAAAACCTGCCTATATTCTTGTCATTTATCGTCTCAGTTGCTTGCAAACAATTACAATATATCATATGAATCTTCACTTACATGTTCCTGAACCAATTATAGATATAAATATTATGTTGTATTTTTCCTCAATTTTTGTTCAGGCAAATCTCATATTTTGAATTTTGTGAAAGTGTTCCAAATATCGCCCACACCATTAAATAATTTGTTTTTTTGCACTTCTTTGCATTTTTTTGTTTTTTTCTTAATCTTTTCGCAATTCTTTATGGGTGTTGCGAGCTTCTTTTGCTTTGGATCGCCTAAGTTCAGCCCCTTAGGACTTAGTTCCTTTTGCTGAGAGAATTCATTAGAGCAATTGTGAATGGTGACCCACTCACAAGACTGGGACATTAAATGTTTTGAAAGCTTTCGGAAGGCCCATTTTTTTATTTTTTACAGCTGTGACAACTTCTCTGTCCCATGTCTTACGTTGAAACATCTGTAATAAACCAAAATAAACTATCGCACAGTGGGCGATCTATAGAACAACGAGGTGGGCGATATTGGGCACTCTCTAGCTTGTCAATTTGGGGGACGCTACAGACAAACCGGCTACCTCTAACAAGTGACAGACATTATCAACAGATAGGTTATTTCTTTCACTACTTCACGATATTAGATGGTTGCGTTGACATGAATAATTCATAAGCTGCAGCACTAAAAGAAACAGTAGGTTCATAACTTACCAGAACGAAAAACCTTCAAGAATTCATAAAAAATAAACGGGTTAAACTAACACCACCAAACGAACACAGCGTGCTAATGGAAGGAATGGCAAATTGTTTCCATCGGTTCCCGTGTCATAGCATTACTATCCCGTCCTACATCGCCCTCGGCGGTATTAGGAACCTGGGCGATATTTGGGCCATATACCTTATAAGCAAATTTGTAGCAACATTTATCCTCTCCAACTTTTAATCAGAAACTTTTTCTCTAAAACCTATAGGAACGAAGTTATATGCCAAAAACTGATTTTAGGCGCCATTTTTTCAAGAGCGGCGGTCGCTCGAGGTCGCAAACTTAGCGTCATACTTAGGGCATCCAAGTCTACACCTCTGCCAAGTTTCAAAACTCCTCAACCTTTTTCCACCAAAAAAGTACCTAATGACTGGATTAAAAATTGGATCCGTCATTGTTAGCTTTAATCATAAAAGACTAACTCAGGACCATTGGAATTGTAAAAAATGCAAAAAAAATGCGTAAAAGTAAGCACTTATTTGTCAGGTGGCCGCTATTCATAGGACATCATAATGATATGGACTTAAGAAGGTCTATCGAATCCTTTTCCTTAATCAAAGAAAGAATTCTTTTAATGTGCATTAAAAAAAAATTTCAAAAACGTTTTAATTTTTTATTATTTGTTGTTGCTGTTTTCATTCATGCCGCACCTTTGCGATAATGGTTCTGCTAAACACTGATTGTCTGGTAATTGGTAACCATGGCATTCGGTTGTGTGGTTTTAGTGGATTTGGGAATGCGCATTGACAACTCCTATATAAAGGAATCTTTTACACGTCTTCTCGCGTGCATCCAATGAAGATTATTGTAATAATAGTTGAAACATGAAAGATTGTTTTTTTTTTTATATTCGTAAATTTTATTTTAATTTGTGAGTGTGTTTTTCGATATTGGTTAATTTGCTGATGAATATTACACAAGTTAAAAAGTATTTGTAATTATTTTTTTACTCTTGTTAGCTACTGTGTCAAGTTACTGTCGTCTGAGGTTTTCAAGCATAAGTATTTATTCAAATTCTAATTGCTTAAGATTTACGTACCAAAGAAGGGATGGTACGGGTTTTGCCCGAACAGACATCGAACCCATTGCATTGCAAAATCGAAAAATTTTTGAATAAGAATTGATTAAATAGAGGAATAGATATGTGACATTTAAAAGCAGCATGGGTATTTTCTTGAAGATCATCAATGCCTTATATTATATATTATGCTCTGAGGATAATGTTCTGTGTATGTAGCCTGTTAGTCGGTGTTTTACGACCACGTCTGCTTGCAACCATTACATAGAGTTCTTTTTCTTTTCAAATGATTATTCCAGTCATCGGATTCTGTTGCTCATCCTCAATGAAGTATGGACAATAATACAGTTTCCAGAGACAACACACCATATCGTCATCCGTTCACTGTGGAGTGGTGTTTCAATAAGGATGTCTGGTCGGGCAAAACCAAGAAATCGGGTTATTTGTTTATTGATATAGCCATTCAGATGAATATGACACTCGTCCGAAAATCAAACAGCCAAAAATCCGGGATCGTCATACACCATTGCTAAAATTGAAGCACAGTAAATAACTCTTGCTTCTTTATCGATAGGTTTCAATGGTTGGCCAGTCTGTATCTGGTAAGGGAACCCACTAGTGCAATAAACATACGTCGAACTGATGTTCAATACATGTCCATTTTAATTGCCGATCCTCGGAGTCTTCGCTGTGGCGACTTGCTCAAAAAGTCGGCCGTAATTTTCATTCGTTGTTACTGTCACAGGACGGCCGTTGCAACCTTTCTACTGGGTGAGTACACTTCCGGTTCAATGGAATTTATCGACGACGGATAGCATAACCTGTTCGTGGGTGCTGGACGGTTAAACACTCCCGAAATTCCGTACGAATCTGTAGCAGGCTAGGTCCAATACCACGGCCTGTTCCGTATGATCGAAAATTGTGCTCCTTAATAAACACTTTCTCTTCGGTAGTTAATACCATTTTCAAAGCAACACAGATTAATCTCACATCCACAATCATTCCCGTTACGAATTCAACAATCATTCCTGTTCCGAATACAACAATCGGCTAAGTGTTCATCTCGCATTGCCAGCTTTCATGTGGTCAAATTGTTAAGTGTCGCTTGTTTTCGGTCATATTGTATTTACAAACTTCAGTTACGTGATCAGTGTTGTTTCTATGTTATTCTTAAATATAAAAAAACATTTTTTCAGATGAAATGTAAGTATTTAAATATGTGCTATTTTGATGTTTAATTTACAATAAAGACTTCTTAGCAATAATTTTTTAAAACATTACTTTAAAATAATTTTGAAGTTAGAAATTATCTTCACTTTCTACTTTTTTTATTTTAATCTGAAATATTTGAAAGACTTACTCTGTAGGGAGTAGTAGATGATACCTCAGGCAAGGAGAGTCTATAATGAGCCACTGTGGATAATCCTAAAAATCTGATTGGCTCTGCAGAAATAAGAAACATTTTATTGTGTTAAAGTTTCAAATCAATTTCATGAAGTGATAATTAGAACTACTCCTTAAATTGATATTTACTTATTTAAGAAAGCATCAGTACAATTATTTACTTTTTTGTAAATTATTCTGAATCAATTTCAATCTTCGAGCTTAATCCAATCAGTATTCTGTAAAATATGAGATGCTATTTTAGATCTATAATTGGTGACTACTGTATGAAGTCATTACCACCCTCATATAAATTAAATTTTATGTAACTTTAAGGCTGATTTGTTTGTTTGAATTACTATGATCTAAGTTTGAATTACTTAGTATTTCGTTTAATTCTTATGTATTGTTTTGTTTTTCCTCTACAGATATATACAGCAAATGATTCAAACAAAATATTTCACAAAAAAAGCTTCAAAGTAATAAGTTATTTGATTTCCATTTGGCACAAGCCATTTCTGTACAAAAGCAGTAATTTTAAATTATATAGGAATATTTCTAATTTCAATCAAAGTACGTTCGCTAAATAAATTAAAGCACTGCATAAACTTTACTCAATGAGTACAATTAACACTTGTATTGAAAAATGCAATAAGTTTCATCTTAAAGTAACAAGTGAAGTAACAACGAAAGTGGTTAAGACTATGTCAGTAATAATTTCATGTTCCTCTCTACATTTTATAATATAAAAATAACGAGGCCAAAGCACGTTTTTAATACAAAATGTTTAACACATAATTAAAAGAATCTACAAATACTAGAGTTTCAGCTCGTCTGTCAGCCATTGGCAAGCCATTATCAATTTGTAATATGTGCGTTGGCCTCGTTGTTTTTATATTGTAATTAAACTTCATATATGTTAAGGACATTTATTCTAACGAAAAATAAATATTAAGAAGCTTTTGAGATGTGATGTCATCGTAGAATGGAAAAAAATCAGTTGGACAGAAAGAAAGACAAATAATGTGGTACTAGAAATAGTAGATGGAGAAAAGAAAATTAGAAGATGAAAATTAAAATGTCTCAAATATTTTGAGACATGTTAATCATTTACAGAGATTCCTAGAGGTGGAGATTCCATACGAAGTTGGAGGAAGAGAAAGATCTCGCAATAATTTATTACACAAACATGCAAGGATTAAAGGAGTTAGAGGATTTGTGGAACTGAAGAGGATGGCGAAGGATAGAAACAGATGGAGGAACATGTCATGGATGTCATCCTAACCAGTCTTCGAACTGAGTCACTAATCATCATATGTTAAATCATTTGTCTCCATATTTTAGTAATTTAAAACCAATTTTTAATAAATATAATCTTCAACTGACTGTCACAAAAGTTTTGCATTTAGATAAACTTCTTCAGCATTCAAAAAACTGTAATTTCAATCCAGACGGGGTGATTTGATTTATAGTAAAAAGTGATTTACCTACCATGAAGAAATTTCCTCAGCAAATAAATATACGTGTGATAATATAAAGTATGATTAAAATAAAAATATACTGATTATACTGAATTATAATGATGCCTACTAAATCTGAATATAAAAGACATAAGTGTGAACAAAGATATGATATAATATTGTTGTTATCAAGATGTTATAGATGTTATACTAGTTTTATTGTAAAGAAAAGACAAAAATAGACAGTACTGTAAGATTGTTACATGAAGGAGATGGAAATTAGACTCTTTCCCATGAAAGAGATCTAATGAAATGATCTCAATGTTTTCTTCATAAAGTCTATGTTTTAGAAAAATAAGGAGAAATATGGTTAATAAGAAACGGCGTACGTAAAGCATCAAGATATTCCCAATATTTCAAGATTTGTAAGAAATTTAGTGGAGATTGATACCGCCAAGAAGAATTCAATTGGAACATCAAGAAGCAAGTAGAGTCATGATGCATTCTCAAAGATTAAGGTATATTTCCAAGTGGAGACAACTAATATTATTCATGAACAGAAACAGTGAAAAGAAATCGATGGGAAAATGATAAGGAACTTTTCTACCAAGGAGAAATTACGAAGATGTTAATGTATTTAATGAAAAGATATTCTATTATTTCAGATTGACTATTAAATGGATGTTAAAACACATATTCAAGTCAAGAATAACTTTGTAAAATAAACTTACGAACCTTCACCAGCAACTTCATTCAAGAGGATACTAATTCGTAGAAGAATAGTTCATCTGATTGAGATAGTAAAAGATATTTGTATTCCAGTTAAGGCTTTACGAATCATGAAGTTAAATGTAATTTTCAATTAAATATACCGGTGGCCATAATTGAACAAGAACCGATTAAATTATATCAAGATTAATTAAGCAAAGATCTATTGAATTAAGCAAAAATCTATTGGGCCGAAAACTGCCAAATTTCGTGTATATACTATTCAGACGATGGGATTAAGATTTTGCAGAAAACATTTTTTAGTTCCGTAGGTCGCCGCCAGGGGCGAAACTGGAGCTGTACACTGACAGCCGCCCAGTGTCAGACAACATACGTTATCAGGTTAGCTAATATAAACCTCAACATCGGTCAGTTCGACGTGCTTAAAATTGTTACTATATAAAATGCTGTGTTTACTTGATCGTGCTTTGCTTGTTAAGTTTTATTAACAAAATAACAGCACTGCGTCCATTGCACTATGGTTATTCCGAATAACGAAGGGCCTACGGAAAAGTCCCATGACTATTACCAATTTGCGAAACATGATCTGACGTTTTGAAAATACCGGATCATTACAAGTGTAACAAGAACGCGGACGCAAACCGATATTAAATGACGAAGTTGAAACTGTTGCAACGTATGCAGTGGAAACGAATGCTGCATACAGATCTAGCAGTGCTCCTGCCTTTTCCAGGCAATTGGATATGCCGTATTCAGCTATATGGAATGCATGTGCAAAGTGCTGAAGTTTTACCCTTACAGCGCATTTTTATCTCAGCGGCATTGTCAATACAGAGAACTGTCGGATTTGGGTTACGGAGAACCCTCATGCTATTTTATAGATGCCATTGCATCCACTATAGGTCAGAGTGTGGTGTGGCTTTACCGACTCCTTCATAATTGTTCCGAACTTTTTCAAAAAACTGCAACTAGAACCAGTGACATGTTTTGTCACTGCAGTGCGATATCAACAGATGCTGAGAAATTTTGTTATTCCAGAATTTCAACAGTGTGGATGGCTTCACACTACTGTGTTCATGCTGGATTGAGCGCCCCCTCACATAGGATTACCAGTGCAGCAAATCAGCATTTCACCATATTATTGGAGCATTCCCGACGACGTGGCAGCAAGTTCGCCTGATCTCACGCCGTGTGACTTTGGGTTGTGGGGTTACATGAAAGCATTGGTTTCCCGAAAACAAGCTGATAGTTTGGCAACATTGAAGGACCGAATACTGCTTCCCGTGAGACAAATCTCTCGAGATTTGCTGTGGTCTGCAGCAGATACTACTAACCAAAGAATGCAGATTTTGAACAATGTACAAGGACAACATATTGAATCGTATGTGCTGTCACTTTTTTTTCCTTCATTTTTAGTTTGTTTTACCCCGGAACGCGTTTTCCACCCTCAGCCCACATTTTGGTGTTGATGTTCAATAGTTCGCAAAGATTAATTTTTTTATTCATTATTTTTGGATATTTGTTCATTATTTTATTTTTTTTCTTTTCTCTTGGCGTCTTCTTTCTTTCTTCTTATTTTCTTATCCTTATCTCCATTTTCTTTCCCAAGCTCTCCATTTGATACATTGTCGCAATATATGTTGTGACTTTGTGTCCGTTCGTCTGATTAACTTCCTGCTGTCACGTGCGTTCCTCCTCGTTTTTTTCCTCCTCGTTCAGTCCTTTATCCGTTGCTGAGTAACCTTAATATATAGAGAGTGAATATGATTTAGCCGACCTCAAGTGTATTAGGCTTAGTTAATGAGCCCAGGAGTTTAATTTTTTTTTTTTTTTTGGAGAACTCTTCTTTGTGTTTCTGTGCTTCGTACTTCTGCATTCTTTCACGAGAGTCTAAGACAGCGAGACACTCTATGTTCACATCGCTCTTCGGAGAAACTAACAGCCAAGTATTTGCCAGCGTGAAGTTGCCAATCTGTCTGCCCGAACATGCATGGCGAAGCCACCCGAAGGATAGGGAGACAGCAAAGGAGACAGCAGCCTCGATACTCCTGTTAATGTGAAGGAGTCTCGCAAACCCCCCCAGCAAGATGGCAGGCCAAACCACTTATCTGCCATCCTACAAGTTGCAGTTACGCCGTCGAGCTTCCACTGTCACTGCAGAAGCTGTATTTGAAAAGCCCACCGGACGACGCAGAAATACCTGGAGTCAGTGCTAGCGGTGTTCTTAATCTCAACGATATACTTAATTATATCATATCTTGGCCTCAGGTGCAGTGCCAGAACAGTGCTTCTATTTGTGTTTGTGTTAGTGATTTCGCGTGTGCTTCTAAATTGCGATCCCAATATTCAATCAACATCGTCGAATTTGTAAGAAACTATCATTTTGCCAACTTGTGCCTAGGTACATATTTTTTTTTTACCTCTGAAGAAAGGGAAATATTTAAGAAAGATTTTTTTTATTCTACATATAAAGGAACCTTAACTAGTAACTGTAGTGTTTTGAACATTTACAGGAGAATTTCTTTTTCTCCTCCTTAATTTTTTTTCACCTAAGCAAGCATTTTTGTTTTGTTTTGTATTTATCCTAGCCTGATTAAACCTGTGTTTTTTTTTATCTTAATCTTACTTTGAGTGTTTCATTTTTTTATGCTTATCCATTATTTTCTTTCTCTTATTATTTTCCTGTCTCAGATAGGTGGTAGCAGATTGCTTTATTTTTTTTTTATTTATCTTTTGCTCATTGAGAATCCTTTTCTAGTGACAAAACTTGGTAGATGGAGGGTGGTTTGATTCCCATTGAAGACCGGCCTGTTTTTTAGACTTATTTTAGAAACTAGAGTTTTGTGTATTATCTGATTGGGTTTTTATTCACTACCTTTATTGTGCTTTTATCCTATATTTTGCATTTTCTACAAAATTTAATCCTTAATATTTAATCCCATTTATTCCTTTTACGCTATATATTTACCATTTCATACAATAAGATGGATAAGTCAGAAAACTCGAAACATGAAGCTAAAAAGGCGATGTTAAGTGTAACTGACCAACAATAAAACCTATTGTCAACTGTACACTTTTCTTTTCTTTCCTATGTCTGATTATCTCACCATACAGCGCCAGTTTCCCCCTGGTGGCGCCATTCGGAACTAAAAAAAGTTTTCAGCAAATTTGTAATCCTAAAGCCTAGTACACACTGCTAGACAGGTTGCGCGATTTTGGTCTAGAGACGTGTCTCAGGTTGTCTCAGGTTGTCTCAGGTTAGACAAATCCCCGTCTACGGGCCTGTTGCAAGACCAAAAATCGCATGTCTAAAGTCTCCCGACCGAAATGGGAGACAGCATGCAACGTGAGACATGTTGCGCAACATTTTGACAGTGTGGACGTCACTTGGCGTCTGCAGGCGAGACACGTTTCAGTCTGTTTTAAAAGAATTTTTAAAATATTTACGTGAAATTCAATTTTTTTAAATTAGAACTTGTTATTTCATTACTATTTGTTTTCTTTTTTAAAAATACATTTTTAAACTCTTTGAAGATGATATTTACATCATAAATTTTTAGTAATTTTTCTATTTCAGTATTTTTCAAATTTTTTTGTTTATGATTTATTTGTTTATTTAGAAAGTTCCATATATTAATATTTATTTTTGGGTCATTTTCTATCAAGTTTTTGAAGTATTTATTTTTCTTTTTATTAATAAGGTTTTTAAGCCAATTCCTTTTTTTTTTTTAATATTTTGTAACTTTATATTTTTTTTCACTTTTTTCACGCGTTCTTTCACTTGTAATTAGCACTAAGTAGGAACTCATTCCACACAAAACAACGTCCTCCATGGTGGACTGTGAAGATGAGACTGAGAAATTCACATTGTAGTGTGGACGCTAGACGAGACAAAGAACGGTGTCTCTAGACGGTCTATAGACGGTTTCTCGAGATCCGTCTCAGACGGTCTATAGACAAATCGCGCAACATGTCTTGCAGTGTGTACTTAGCTTTAGGTCTAAACAGTATATATCCAAAATTTGGCAGATTTTGGCTCAACAGGTTTTTGCCTATCGCTCTCGAAAGACCTCATGTTTAGTTAATGCCACCCAGTACTATGTATACTTCTTTATTCAAATCTGATTGTTAATATATTTAAGGCATCAGTATATATTTAAATCTTTGAAAAGTATCTGCATAATAAATGATTGTCTATCTACTGTTGAAGACAAATAAGTCAAGGAAACTTAAATATGTAAATCAAATTTAAATTATTTATTTGACTATTTCTTTCATTTCCAATGTTTCCTTTGTAATTTCTCTTACATAGGGGAAACAGCTAGAAATGTTAAGATTCGAATTGGAGAACATGGAAGACTTTTAAGACTAAGTAAGGTAGTGAATCAGAAAATGCCGAATTTTACATTAATTATATGCATTTTCCTAAAAATGAATTTAAGTTTTGAAATATAAAAGTGATCATAGGAAAAGAAAGATTAAAGAAGCATCGTTTATTAATAATATGCAATGGTCCTAATACAAATTAAGGAAAAGAAGTCGATCTCTTATGCTTTAGATTAGCTTCTCAGTCTATTACTCCTAAACAAACAATGTCCTTAATGATTAGTTCAAAATTTATATATTAAGTATTGTTAAATAATGGCTTATTGGTATTATTTCATTTTCTTATCACAATCTCATTGTTTTTAATACATGTCTTCTTTTTTATTGTAATCGTATATTTGTTAAACTGATATTAGGGTTTGGAATGTGCTTAGTATAAGGAAACAGCCGGAGATCTAGAAAATTCCTGATGTGTTTCTAATATATCTGTAACTTGAAATATTACATGTTTATTTTAACAATATTCAAAGGCTAATGTGTTAAATATTAACATGATTAACAGTAATTTTGACTTTAAAAAATATTTTAAATGTAAAAAGCTTTTTATAAATATTAAAATGAAAGAATTGTAATGTAAAGAAGTCAATTAACATTTAAAAATGGGTAAAAAGCTTATAAAACCAACGTTTCCAGTATCTACTTCTCAAGGTCTTGAGGCAGATAAAACCTACTACATCTAATAAATTTCTTTATTACCATTCATCACATCCTTATCCATGTAAAATTATTACAGTTGATTTCATGATCAGAAAAGTCCTACTATACTTTAACCCTTCAAAAACAACTAATAAAATTAAATATATTTTGAATATCAAGACGTGTTTTAAAGCTGGTGCTATTATACACCATATCTATCAACAAGAAAAACTTCAAGCAGAATTGAATTCCATTATCAAACCTAATTTCCATTTGGTAACAATATATATAAGGATCCACAACTATGTACTCACTCTTTGATAATCAATACCTCGGGAACAAAATGATATAGACGTACACGTCCTGCGCCATAGTATAATTCAATAATTGCGGATTGATGTTATTCTGTGGTGTGGTGTATCATCTCGCGGATTGATGAGCCCTTATTTGAAGCTACTGTAACTGGTGAGACGCATCTCCAAATGCTCCAAACATCGATTTTCCCTGCCATTCCAGAGATGTTTGACGATGAGGTATTTTACCTACAGCAAGATGGTGATCCACCTCACTATCATCGCAAAGTCAGGACGTACTTGGATGCCACTGTATCTGGACGATGGGTAGGTTGCAGAGGTGTCATTGAGTGCCCACCACGGTCTGCAGACCTAACACCCCTGAACTTCTAGCTGTGGGGGATCTTGAAGAATGAAGTTTACGGGCAAAAGCCAGCTACAGTGGAAGCGCCACGGGAATCCATCAAAGCATCGTGCGCAGCCATCACACCGGACACACTGACATCTGTATTTCGCTCAGAAGTTGAGCGCCATCGACGCTGTACTGTCGATGATGGTGGTCACTTTGAACACCTACAATGACTCGTGTGACCGTTGCCATCTGTTGAGCAATTATTGAATTACACTATGGCTCAAGAATTGTACGTCTACATCATGTTGCTCCCGAGATATTGATTATCAAAGAGTGAGTACATAGTTCTGGACCCCTCAATTTCAACCACAATTTCAGTCTCTTGCCTTGCCTCAACTTATCGACTGAAAATAGAAATATTACAGTCGATGACCAAAATGTTGTTTTTTATTTCCTTTTCAACCCGTATTTAACTTTTAATTGATTTCCCTTCTTAAAGCTGCAATTCTTTATTTTATTTTTTCTAATTTTGGCTTTGTGTAGTTTAAACTTTAAAGAAGTAACAATAAATTATGTAATTCCAATAAATAAAATTCAATTAAATGTTATTATCTTTCAAATTTATCTTCTATTCGATAAAAAAACATCAAGGAAACATACATACTTAAGAACACAGACAAGCATTTCCCTTCAGTTGTTGCAATTTCATACATGAAACTATCTTTAGATAAACCAGGCGGGACGTTACTGCCCTGAAATGATTTTTAAATTTAATGATTTTACATTAAATTATAATGTCACTCTTAAAATTTATTTCATTATATAATTTTTGTCTTGCTTTTATCACTCACAATAATTTTAACAATTAATAACTTTAAATATTGAATTATAAGAATTCATTTTTCGTGGAATCCAGTCGTTTAATTTTTTGAATGGTCTCTTGAGTTTCTGATGAATTTATATTAATAGTTAGAAAGCTGTTTAAGGCATGAAAATACTGTAAATGCAGGCAATCAAGTGTAACGATTATTGCCCAGCAGTATTTCTCAAAATGTTATTATATTTGTTTATGCGCTCTATCTTGCTGCTGCAGTGTCTTAAGCAAGAATTTCGTTGACTTGCAAAGCAGCAGTGACTGCAGCTCTCGGGCGACGACCTTCACTGGAACTATTTGGACACTTCTATTTTCAGTCCAAACGAATCTGTTGACTGCTGAGCAGCAGATTTCAACGAGAATATTATTTAGTTACTTTTAATCTTAATTTGATTTTCAGTCTAATATTCTTAACATAAATGGAAAAAAACTTACATTATCATTAAGAAAGAAGGCAAAAAATAGGGAAAATAAAAAAAGAAAGAAGAAAAGAAAAGAAAAAGAAAAAAAAAGGAAATGAAATTAAAAAAAATACACTCCATCCTTCAGCGGACTTCGACTTGGCAACAATCGATTTGAAGGACAGCGACATACCATTCGGCCACGGTAACACTTGCTCCTTTATGACAGCAGTCAGCAAATAAGGCAATACTTAAAAATCAATGAAAATCTCTATTGCGTTGGCCCCAAAACCTATATATATTTTTAGCGGTCCCTTGGGCTCAATGTGTAAGACAGGATTGAAGATTTACTAAGAGAAACATTTCTACTTTAAAATGTTTCAGAAAATCCAAAGACTCCAGTTACAAAAGCTGAGGAGTTTATTTTTCTTAAAAGTTAAGTTACAACTAAAGGTACTTACATATATCCAAATCATTTTAACTAATCCCTTTTTTACTCCTGAATCATTCCAAAAGGAAAGAATTCTTTGATCTTTCAGTTTCATTAGATCAGAAATTTTGATGGTTGGTTTATCTTTCTCACTGATATTGAAGGTTCTGGTATATTCCTCCTTGATGTCATTCACAAAATTCCAGGAGTGATAAGGATTATAAGGACAAAATGTCATTGCTGGAAATTGAATTGTTTCATTTCTTTCAATGAGTAACTTCACATCTGGGTCACCCTCGAAATAGTTGTACATGGTATCATATATTTGGTAAGAACACAGAAAAGTAAAAAAAAGTATCATCATAAACCAAACAGTTTTTCGGAATGAACTTGTATTCTCATTAAAAAGTCTGTCGCAACCAGTAATGCCGATGTTGATCGGTTGCTCCAAAATGGTTTTAGATTCAAGTTTATTTACTCCAGATGCATTTCTTCTAATAAACGAGAATTGTTGAAAATATTTCAATTGTCGAAGTTTCCAGAAGATTCGTTGAAACTAGAGGAAATAAATATTTTAGTATTAGAAACATTATTATATATTTTAGTTCAAATTATCGTCAAAGGGAAAATGCTCTCTTCTAAATTCACAGCTCTTTTCTAAAACATCTAATTAAAATGGATGTGATGAAAGATGCCACAGAGCATCATAATTTTTCAATATAAACCTACCAATCAAGTTAATAATCTGAAAGAACAGTTAGAAATGAATGGCTATCCCAAAGGCTTTATTAAAGCATGTATTGATAGATTTTTTCGTACAAGAAAAATCAAGAGGACAGACGAGTTAAACAGTAATAAAGTTAAAGATTACAAGTTAATTAGGTTTCCAATTGGATTTGAGATTGATAAGTATGTTAAAAACGTATTAGAAGAAAATAAAATTAGAATTGTTTTTTATAAGGGAAACTTATTGTTCAAAAAAAGAAGACAAGAAAAAATCAATAAATTGCACTAAATGGGTGTGATATTTACTTTGAAATGTAGAGACTGTGGGGGGTTATATATTGGAAGTTCTGGAAGGGCATTTAAGGAAAGGTTAACAGAGCATACTAATGCATGTAGGGACAATCATCCAGAGCTGTCAGATTGGGCATTTCATTCAATAAATTCAGCACATAATCCGGATCCTATTATCGATATTATATATATATCCCAAAATGAGGCAGAAAGGTTTTTATTGGAATCAGGTTTTATTAATCTAACAAATTGTATCAACAAAATTAAGGCACTAAAAATGAGTCAAATTTCATTCAGCTTTTTTGAAAAAATTGTAAAGAATAACAAAATTTTGAAACAAAAATTAGATTTGAAATAAGAAATTGCTCCTAAATGCATTTAATAAAGTTCTAACTTTTGGGTTTGTTTTACGTTTGGGATTGTTTTTCAATTTTGGGTTTGTTTCATGATTATTGTTAAAAGAAAGTACGATTGTTTTCAAGTTTGGGTGTGTTTCATGATTATTGTTAAAAGAAAGTAAGATTGTTATTCACGTAAGTTTAAATGAGGTTATTACTTTATTGTTAAAAGAAAGTAAGATTGTTGTTCAAGAAAGTAAGAATGTTATTCACGTAAGTTTGTACCATGTTTGTTCACGATTGGAATTCTGTTTTAAATGTTTAGAGATAATGTTAGTTATCTCGACATTTTCTGTAATCTCTAAGAAGAAGGGTCCTGCTAAAGGAATCGAAATATTGAGAGTAAAAGGATATTATTAAGGAAGAAGAGGTTTTTTGTGATTTATTTATAAATTAAAACAGTTTTCTTTCTTGCCAAACGCTTTACTAGTAAAATATTTTATACATTGAAAGTTCATGTTTAACCTTTGCGTAGGTTTAGCATGAATGATTGAATTAGAAAGAACAAACAAATTGGTTTAAAAACAACATATAATTAAAAATATAAAATACATTACAATGAGCTGAGAGCTTTCCCGGCCGTCTAAGTCAATCAGTGGTTACATGAATAAAAAAACTTCAAATTAAAATATCGTCCAATCAGAGGAATGTATGACGTTTAGAAGAAACCAGCGTTCCAATCAAATGCGGGAAACGTTCTATTGAGGGGTAGGTATCAGAAAAACCTCTGGCTGCATTATGAAATCGTAAGCCTTTTTTAACAACTATACTATGTGGTACTCGGGAGGCAATACACATACTACAGGAGTAGGAATTATTCTGACTCAATGCACTTGAGCGATTTATCGCTCATTCAGATAGAATTAATACAAGACCAATTAAGACAAACATAATATAGGTATAAGCTCCAAAAACAGTTTCAACTGACGAAGAGATAGATGAATTTTATGAGGAAATTGAAAACATTCTATAATCAACAAAATCCCAAGAGATAGCCATTATCATGGGAGACTGGAATGCTAAAATTGGCGAGGGAAGGCAATCAGATATTTTGGACACTTTGGCCATCGAACAAGAAACGACCGTGGAGATAAACTGAATGGGTTTTGTAGTCAACACAACTTGATGATAACAAACATATTTTGTCAGCTAGAAGACTTTACACTTGGATCTCACCAGCTGACAATAACTCTAACATTATTAGAAACCAAATAGATTATATACTAATCAACAAAAGATAAAGGAATATGATAATTAAAACAAAGACATATTCAGGTGCAGATTCTGGATCAGACCACAACCTTTTGATCAATAAAATCAGAATGAAATTAAAAACAATTAAAAAGAAATCGCAGCATAAAAAACTTGATACCATGAATTTCAAGTAAAAAAACAGCTATAAAATTTCAAGCAAGAATAAACCAAGAATTAACCAAGATTACAGAAATAAGAGAATAGAGAGGTTGATGACCTGTGGAGACATCTGAAGACAATCATAAAAGATACAGCCGAGAAGATTGTTGGATTTAAAACCAGACAATCTAATAAAGCTTCGATGAATGAAGATATTTTTGATCTTATGGTTGAACGTAAAACATATAAGAACAAAAACATGCAGAAATTCAATAAAATTCATAAAATTATCCAAAATGAAATAGTAAGAGCAAAAGAAGAATAGTGAAAAACTAAGTGAGAAAAAATAGAACAACTACAGAAAAATCTATAATGATAGAGAAATGCAGAAGAAAATCAGAGAAATGATCTGTAACTGCTTTTTGTATTTTATTTTATTTTATTTTATTTTTTCTTGCCTGTAATTGACTCCCTGCCTGCCTTCTCGACGGGACTACCCTTAAGGAACAGGGACGTCACACTCATATCTATTATGTATTATCAAACTTTTGTAAGGCAAATAAATTATTATTATTATTATTATTATACTCTAGCAAGGCTGGATGCATCCAAACTAAGGATGGGAAAGTTATGGCATCAACTAGATGAGAGAGATTTGGGAGGAATACATCCAGAAACTATACAATGACTAGAGGAACATCAATTCCTCTATTGTAGACGCCGAATACCCAATGATTCTGAAGGATGAAGTTATGTTTGCAAATAGATATATGAAAGACAACAAAGTAACAGGCCCAGATGAAATTCCAATAGAACTAATAAAGCATCCGGACGATGAAGGAATTAATGAAATTATCCATATTTCAAACGTTATCAATTAGACTGGGAAAGAACCTGAGGAAATGAATAAATCAATAACTATACCCATACACAAAAAAATAAAAAAACAAAAAAATTACGGAACACAGAACAATGAGCTTACTTAATCATATAAGCAAACTATTACACAGGCCAACAATGGTTTTGGTGCCAGTGTATTTAGAGCTGATTTTAAGTGTAACTAGTCGGCTACCTGTCGCTTCGCTCCGGAAGCCTCCCTTATGTAACGGAAAACAATTTTTTATTTATTAAAACACACACACACACACACACACACACACACACACACACACACAAATTACATCAAGGAAACTAAAACTAAAATTTTTTAAAAGCTTTTTTTTTAATTTAATTTTTTATGTCTATATTCTCTCAATCTACGACTGCTTTTAGAAACACCTTGTAAATCATATATCTATGATATATTTTTATTTTTTACAGAGATTAGAATGTAGGCCTAGAGGTCTAATGGCTAAGACGTCTAACTTCTGAGCAGTATTCTACATAATAGAAATAGTGCATCTTTCTTTCTTGACTATCTTTTTTTTTTATTCCTATAGATACTTTTCAGTGAATTTCGAGTTAGAAATAGTGATGGTTTTTGAGTTACAAATAGTGATTTTTCAGTATTCTACATAATGAAATACTGCTTCTTATTTCTTGACTCTTTTTTTTGTTATTCCAAATGATACTTTTCAGTGGTTTCTGAGTTACAATAGTGTTCAGTATTCTATCTAATAAAAATACTGCTTCATTCTTTTTTAAGTCTTTTTTTTTATTCTAAGTGGCACTTTTCAGTGGCTTTTGTGTTCCAAATATTGATTGTTTCTGAGTTACAGATAGTGATTTTTCAGTATTCTATCTAATAGAAGTATCGCTTCATTCTTTTTTGACACTCATTTTAATTATAATTGTCACTTTTCAGTGACGTTTGAGTTACATTTATTGATGGTTTTTGAGTTGCAAATAGTGATTTTTTCGGTATTCCACCTCAAAAAAAGAGTGCTTCTCTCTTTCTTGACTCTGTTTTCTTTACTCCAACATCTGGCGTGTACACCCACATATTTTTCAATATCACATAGGATTTGGTTAAGTAAGAATATTTAAAATATTGCAATGTTTCGGCAATTATCGTTCTAATTCTCAGTTTGGATTTACAAATAAACTGACTGATGTGAAATAAATAAACAATCTTGAGATTCAAAAAAAAGATTGAATACATTCCTTATTGATGGGGGAAAGGAAAGGAGATATAAGTCAAAAAACCATATAAAGAGAGTTGTAGTCCCTATGGCCTAATGGATAAGGCATCTGACTTCGGATCAGAAGGTTGCAGGTTCGATTCCTGTCGCGGATGTTTCATTGTAAAAATTATTTCTATTTTCCATTCTCTCAGAAAATTGCGCCGGACAGACAGACAGACAGACAGAAAGACAGACAGACAGAGAAATAAAAGATTTTAGTAATATAGATTGAGGTGCTAAATCCAAATATGGATTTTTCCTTAGCAGCTCTAGTTTCTGAGGTATAATAATATCGTGACTTACCTTATGATACTTTAACATGCAGATGTGTGTGTGTGTGTGCGTGCGTGTGTTGGCTTTCTAATAAAAACCATAAAAATATAAAGTATTTATATATTTTCTAGAGCACTTTACAGCAATGAAAATCATATAAAAAAATTACAATAGCACTTTACTATCTACAGTCACACTTAGTTTTGAAGAAAAGAAAAATCATTGATCAAAGAAAAGTCAGTCTTTGGAAACTTCTTTTGTGTGACATTCTTGAATGTATTTTGTTGGAACAGTCTCTTTTGAGGTTCCATTGGTAATCTGCCATCATGTGGGTATCCCATCTTCCTTGATAGCGGTCCTCTATAGTTTTTATTTCCTGGTGAAATCTTTCACCTTGTTCTTCACTTTTATCGCCTGTATTTTAAGAAAAACGATCCATGTGGCTGTGTAGATAGTGAACTTTTAAGCTCAAATTATATCCAAGTTTCTGATGTTGTTGAGCATCTCGTTTACTACTTCAACATAGATTTCAGCTTTGCGGTTGCCCAGGAAATTTCTGAGAACCTCGACAAATGACATCCATGCTTTCTGCTCAGCCTAATTACTGGACTCCACAAAAGCCGAATCTTTTATAAGCTGTCTCATTTGTGGACCATTAAAAATTCCAGCTGTATTTACCTGAGGCAATTTTCTTCCTATGTAAGCAAAGCATGTTCGATTCTTATTAGAGCCTTTACAAACTGCTTCATTAGTCCCAGCTTGATAGGCAGTGGCGGAAAGATGATTTTTCTGTCTTCCAAGTAGAGGCTCGGTAATGATTGTGTATTCCCGACAGCTATGTTTTCTCTTTTAGGGCATTCCTTTTTTATCCAGTGTTTTTTTTTTGGTCCCTGCTATCCCAGAAGCACAGTAAACAAGGATATTTAGTGTTGCCAGTTTGCTGTCAAAGGAGAAAGTTTGCCATTCTTAAGTCCACGGAGAATTTTACCATCCTTAAGTCCACGCAAATTACCCATTGATGTTCCTGATGTTTCATCTTCTCCATGACCAAAGCTATGGCGTCCTATTCTTCCTTCATTTGCGTTGAATGAGCAGTTGGTATTGAGCCGTATTTGTTGCCATTGTGTAGAAGGACGCATTTCAAACTCCGCTTAGAGCCATCAATAAATAGGCACCTATCATCCAGCGGATTTTTCTGGAAGTTATTTGAGTGATTGGAATCAGATACCGACAGATAGCAGCACAGACGATAAAAATAAGAGCATTTTTGGAGTTCCTCAAGAAGCAATGGGATTGAAATGAGTTATAGTTTTGTCACAACGTACTTAAAAGAGGTTTTACATTACATTCCGAATTTGGCTCATAAAAAAATAATATAGAATAAGTTGCTTGCTGTAAAAAGAAGATATACGACTGTAGAAACAAAAAGGAAACAGCGCTTAAATTTTTTATTTATGAATTTATTTAAGTAAACGTTATCAATACCGTATATATATCAATAGTTATACAATTACTCGTAGGGTATGCTGCATCAAAAAAGTATGCTGATAGAGAAAAATAGATTTCATTTTTAGATTCAGCACCCCAAATATAGTATAGTTAAAATCAGTACAAAGAACCTAGGCACCAAAAAATGTGTTATTGAAGATTATCCATAACAGAATTTATGCTAAAGTAAATAGCATGATTTGCAACACCCAGTTGGGTTTTAGAAGTGGAGTTGGAACAAGAGAAGCAATCTTCTTCCTGTCACAAATAGCAGAAGAAGCAGTAGAAATGAACATCCCACTCTATCTTTGTTTAACTGACTATGAAAAAGCTTTTGACAATATCAAACGTAATCTACTAATAGAAATTCTCATGAGAGCAAGAATAGATACAAAGTATATAAGAGTAATGTATACTTGTAAGATGCTTACTGGAATCAAATGACTAAGAGTTCAAGTGGGAAATGTATATTATAACTGGATACAGATAAAGAAAGGTGTGCAATAGGGCTGTGTCCTCTCTCCAATCTTATATAATCTATACCCTGAGATTCTGACACAAGAATGAAAATCAACGGACTAACAATAAGTAATTTAAGATATGCTAACGACACCTTGCTGATAGCAACATCTCCCACAGACCTCCAAAACCTTATAAATTCAATAGTCAATAGAAGCAAGGAAATGGAACTTAAGTTGAATACAAAGAAGACCAAAACAATGTGCATCAACAAAACCCAGATCCAAATGAACATTATATGTGACGGGAGAGCTTTAAAACAGGTCAGAAAAACTTCTGCTATTTGAATAAGCACTTCTATTCAGAAATTGATCAAGATAAAGTAAAAGAAAAAAAACAGAATTATACAAGCAAAATTAAAATTCAATGAAATGAAGTCGATTTTATGCCAAAAGCAGCTCAATCTATTGTCTAAGTAAAATAGTGAGGAATTGTTATATTTGGCCCATCTTTTATATAGCTGTGAATATTGGACCCTCAGAAAGGGAATCAGACAAAGATTGGAGACATTTGAAATGTGGTCATTAGGAAGAATATTAAAGATAAGTTGAACGAGCAGGACATTTAAACGAAAAAATACTTCATCTGGCAAACTATCTGGTGTATAATAAACTATTGACAAAGTTATACACCAAAGAAAACTTGCTTACTGTGGGCACATACAGAGAGACTTAAAATATCAGATACCTAAATTGACACTAGAGGGAAAGACAGAGGGAAAGACAGGCGTTGGGAGAAGAGGAGGAGGATGGATGGATGTTCTGCGAGATGGGACTGGACTTGATGCACAGGACATCATACATGTCTCAACAGATAGAGAGCTGTGGTACATGTTGATCGCAAACCTCCCTTTGGGAGAAGGCACCTAAAGAAGAAGAAGAAATCCCTTTTTTGATTGGAAATGGAACCTGTTTTTTATTTTCTCGGTTCAGCTAAGAGTACGGCATAATAGAGATTTAGATGAAGAAATCAGATGGATCACAGTGTTCTAAAAAAAAGTTTTTCTTAAGTGAAAATAAGTGTTTCTAAAGCAGTTTTTTACGGGAAATTCAAATCCTAATTCGAAATTTCGCCAACAGGCACAGTATTTAGTTATAAGGACATAAAAGGTTAATTTTACTCAAATTCACAATATAGTTATTCATGATACTGAATACTTAAAGTGAGTATATATTTTAATTTACTTAATAACAGACATGCCATTATCTAAGTGTTGTTAATAAAGTCTGGTTAATAGGAATTAATTCAAATTTTCTAGAAAATGCCTCATTGCCGTGCATTTGTGGAGAGTTCACTTTTGCAAGACATAGGAAGAGGATTTCATCCATCACTAAGAAGGACTACAAAGATTATTTTAGAATGGAAATTGGAGACCAGTATAAGTGTTGTGCACTATGTTATGTAAATTGAATAATTGGTGGAAGGGCCAATATTCTTAAATAACTATAGATGAAAAAAATAGGTTAATATAAGTACATTATTAATAAATTAAAATGCAAATAATTCGTATTTGAATTGTTATTTCTGTCTGACTAATACTCAGGGATTACAAACAAGAAATCTAAGAGAGAGACGTTACCCAGACTTACCTTGTACAGTAAGATCAGTGCCACACTCTGAAGGTCTTCCAGTATCTTCGAGACCATCAAATCAAATTGACAATGAGAGTGAAGAAAATAGCAATGAGGAATTACCATCAAATCATTTTACGTGCTGTGAAAAATGCTCAAAAAGCGAGAAATCAAAGGCAGCACATGAAAAAAATTGAAATTACCTCTTTTGTTCGATTATAGGGAAGAAGTTGGGAACGGACGTTTCGTCCTTCATCGGATTCTTCTGCCCAACCCCGCCTTCTTCGATAAAAGAACCAGAGAGGCCAGATCATAAGTGAGGGCCACCATCATATCTGCCAATGACCTCTCAAAAGCAAGAAAGGCAAGAAATTATTGGGGTGTCAACTCAGCAGCACCGAAAACCTTTTCCTACTTTCAGCAGGCAAAAAGGAAATAAACTAAGAAAAGATATTCCAAATCGGAATTTCAAAACAAAAGCAAAAGCTAAATCAAATCATTTTACATGCTGTGTAAAATTCTCAAAAAGCGAGAAATGAAAGGCAGCACCTGAATAGATGTGACGGTGACCCTCATTTATCATCTGACCTCCCTGGATCTTTTAACGGGGAATGCGGGGTTGGGCTGAAGAGTCCGATGAAGGACGAAACGGCCGTTTCCAACTTCTTTCCTATAATCCAGTGTTTCTCAACCTAGGGGGGCGCGAGAAAACTAAAGGGGGGGCGCGAGCATATTGAAGATCTGTTGAACAGATAGGTTTGAAGGTTTTTTTTTTTCGGGGGGGGCGCGATGAGAGTTGTGATTGAAAATTGGGTCGCAAGTACTAAAAGGTTGAGAAACACTGCTATAATCGAACAAAAGAGGCAATTTCAATTTATTCAGGTGCTGCCTTTGGACGACAACGCCCGTCAGCATCTCGCTCATCTGGTGGACGAGTACTCAAACATGAGGGCATCCATCGTTTCGAGTGGCCTGCACGTGACCTGAATACAATGGAACATGTTTGGGATGCTCTCGGAAGATGTGTTGCTGGACGCATTCCACCACCACGAACGTTACCCGAGCTGAGGTCAGCATTGGTTAAAGAGTGGGATGCAATCCCCCAAAGTTTGCTTGATACTCAGGTGTGCAGTATGCCAGCTCGTTGCATTGCTTTCGTATCTGTGCGGGGAGATAATACAGTCTACTGAACACTCTTTCGGCCTTTCTCAAACACCTGGATAATTCCTGGATAAACCGCAACAATCATGAATCCTCTCGAAAAGTTTTCTTTGCATTTGATCGTACTTTGGCATCAAAAGGGCGATAAAATATTGCCCTTGGCTTATTGATATCACTAAGGTAGATCCATGCCTCGTCCAAAATACTGACGTACTTCCATTTTTCTCCCGATAAGTGATGCTCGTAAAGCTTTCAGCTGTTGGTCTTCCTTTCAGCAACGTGTCGAGGAAATAGGCGAAAACGCGAGCTTACTGATGCTTTTTTAATTGCAGATCACGCTTAATTGTCCTGTTGGCTGAGAAATTCCTACTGCCTGGGCAACCGTCCTTTGGGTTCTAGATTATTCTTGCCTATTATTACAGTCTTCACTTTCATAACATCATTAGGAGTTGCTGCCGATTCTGGGTATTGTTTTCGGGCCTGTGGCTTACTCCGCTCTTGGTTGATGGGCTTCATACAACTTTCTGTTATTACCCGGTTGAAGGTGGATTTGTAAACATGAAAATTTCAGCGTTTGCACATTTCCACAATTTTTGAAGCGGCAAATTTAGCATCGGAAAGGGCAACTATGTAAGCCTACTCTTCCCACCAATTTCAGATTTTTAGCGGCATATTTAGAATGCAACACAATTTCAGCTACCAGATAATCACCTATAGGCTTATGATCTCTGATTCGAATTGACCTCTGATGGTGCGCGCCCTGAAATCGACCGAATAAACGTAAATCAACCCTCCGTATCTTCACTATCACAAAATCGTGAATTTCTATGCCGAGACTGAAATCTACGAGTAAGTTCTTACAATGTTAATGTTCTACATAATGTTCTGTGGAAATATTTTACTACTCCGGATCGTCAGTAATTTCTTTTAATACATTTTCTACTGTTGGTATTTTCATTTTTTAAAAACATTTTGTATATTTTACCTCTAATTGCCATGCACAGAAATGAATCAAAAATTTTATTCGTATCTGATATATTTGCTTTCCGAGGCCTCTTCTTTTCTGGTGTGATAGAATTCTGTGCTTTTGAAATTCTTTCTTAAAGGAATAAAAAGATTCCTGTTAAAAACTTCGTTTCTGAATTAATTCATCAACTGTCAGGTGCTGTCACAATTCTATTAACTTGGAATAAACATTTAAAATTATTGTTTCGCATTGCTATGCATTGATTAACCTTTACAATTACTTTTGCAATATTTATGAGACTCGCACTGGAGGCTGCTGTGTTGAAATGAGCCCCTCAACAATATCGCATGTTCCCTTGCTTTATGATCGAAAATAAACAAATGTAATAATTCGAACAGATACATTTTGTGTCTCTTGAAATATTAATGTTTTCAAATCATCTTCTAAATTCAGGATGAAAAAACAAGAAGGCTGGAATTATATTATTCGCTGCAGAATAATGTGTTACGCGGTTCTCTGACGTCACTTCAATCTGCAAAAGAAACGACTTTAGTGGGGTTGACCGATACGTTTCAACTTCTCCAGAGTCTCATCCTCTCAATTCTTCATTTTTTTCTCTTATATACTAAAGACGATACACTTATATATTACCCAAATAACGAAGTACTAATTTTTCAGCTTTCCAATTTGATAGGTCATATTAATTCAGGTATCGGATCAGTACTCGCATTGCATTTGTCATACCTATCTTATCGATGCAAATATCAGACTTTCAACGGCTGATATACATGGTATGTTTTGATGTGGTTCCTCTTCACTAGATTATAATTGACAGTTTTGGTCAAAAGGTACAGATAAATATTTTTGCTTCAGACATATTAAAAGTTTAGAGTATCTTCTTCATTTCATTTCGTTTTTTTACTATACACAATTTTTCGTCGAGAGACTTTCTGAACTTCCTTTTTAAAAACTATATTCTTCTTCATTTCATTTTCAGAAATGAAAAGATTCTGTTCAGAAATTGTCTGAAAGAAATATTCGATCTAGTATTAAATGAAAAATTCTAGTTTTCAGTATCTTCTCAATATTAATCATTTGGTGAAAAAAATTGATCTTTTTGCTTAATTTATATGCATCTGAATTCCCACAAAAACAGATGGCAAGTTTATAGTTTATTAAGCTTCTCTACTACATACGTTTTAATTGCTTTGTTTCTGCACATAATGAGCCCATTGTTGACCGACAAAATGTGTAGACTACTTCATCATTGAATGTTCCTATGTAGATACTTTTTTATTAGCATCAATGAGTTTTAATCTCTCAACTAATGACAAACATTTTTTGTGCCAGCATCTAGGCTCCTGCTCCAGTCCATCTATTGACTTTTTCAATTTATCGTATAACTTGTTTTCAATTTTCACTCCAGTTACTGGTTTATGAAAATTTCGTCTTTAAGGTTCCCAACAGCAATAATTTGTCAAATCAAATTGCAGTGGTCCGTAATTTTGTTTTTAGACAGCCAAAGCAAGTCGTACTCTCACAGAATCAAACCTTGCAATATGTGCAAATGTTATTAAAAGGAATGCCTTACTTCTGAGAGCATCCCTTTGCACAGAGCCCAGCTTTAAATCTCTGATCTTTTTATTAGGTGACGTCTTGATTTTTGATAACCCCCTTCCCAAGTTGCTTATGAAGAGATCTCCAGCGTTTTTTTCTTTCTAAAGCACTTAATTCTCTCTTCATTGCTTTCTCTCAGTGTTTTGTTTCCGGAGCTGACATTGTTTCTTTAAAAGTTTCACGAATTTAAATCATATTTAAATTCATTTCAAAATGTGCGAGTATAAAAATGAAGGAGCTACTAAAAATATTGTAATATTTCATTCTAAAATTGTCGGTACAGGATTGAAGTCAGCGAGGCTGCAAGAGACGAAGACGTCTGATTTATAACATTTAGATCGCATGATACTATATATGTTACGAAATATACTTTCCTACATAGACCAAATGCCCGAAGGAAGAATTTACGATAACAATACGTTCACTACAAGTAAAAAAATATTATTTATTTTCATTGGCAATTTAGTCAAGTCGTCATAGGTGTAAATCGGGGGGGGGGGGGTGTACCAACTATTGTTAGTTGGTGTTCAGTAGTACTACACCCAATTTTCCGAACAAAAATACCTTTTGAAAAATTGGGGGGAGGCAAAAAACCATAAAATTTTTTGCACTTTTTTCAGTTTTTCCGAAATATGTCGAAAACGGTTGATTTTAGCCGAAAACTTTAAAATAGTAATTTATAGAGGATTAAATTTCCTTCAATGTTTACTAGTCAAACTTATTTTTGACCCCATAGGTACCGAGATACAGGACTTCGAAAAAGTGCTAAATTTCTCAAAATCGTCAAAAAATGCTAAAAAGGCTGGTTTTTGCTATGCAGTTTCCATTTTGCAACATATTTAATGGAGTTATGGTATCTCATTTTCATACTACTACTATTTTATGCTATTTTCATGCTACTCTCATTTTCATACGTTCAACCCCCCCCCCCCCACCACCAACACCTCCTCCTCTATAAGATGTTTGTACTATACTGTTACCGACTATATCGTTATATTTATATATTTGTCCTATCAAATATTATTTTTATTTCATGTTTAGGATTTTTTTTTATAGACTTAAGTTTTAGTCAGATTTTGTAAAAATAGATTTTGCAAATCTGAAAATTACAGTACCCTGATGGGTGATTGGAAACTGCATCGCGAAAGTGTCAAAGAAATGATATTCTTCTTTCATGCAGCAGATCATTTAAATTAGGCTAAAAGTGCGCATACTCTACTACCAAGACATGATCAACCTGAAAGACAAAATGGACTCTCCGGAATATCACAAGTTCATGACACAAGGCAACTTTACTATTCGTCGAAGTGAAAAATTCTGGTCTGGAATTTGATCTGACATGAATATTGAACAGGTATTAATGAGGGCAATGAAAAGTTACGGAGGGCTGACGCTTAATCGTGGTGTCAGTGACAGTGTGCTTTCTAGGTGGACTTTGGGTATGTTATACCTCCAACACATCTGCGAACAAGTAGAGATGTTCACTGAGATAAATTCAGGCACTGCTGAACAACATGTAGATATCAGGCCTTCTCGTATTACTAGGGATAATCTGGACATGGAGAAGTTGTGGGGCTGGTTTGCTGAACACCCACCATTCCTTGAGAATAAGGAGATAGTGTCTTTAAGCACAGGCGAAATCGGTCAGGAAGATGTGAATTGTCACACTGCGCGGGAAATTGGTATCATCTGCATGAAGAATACTGTGGGACAAACGTTTGAAAATGTGAAGCTGAAACGAAAGGGCAAGGTGATAACTCTCGCATCCATTTCATGTTCTTTGAAAATTGCAGACAAGAAAGTTACAGTCGATCCACTGACTCTGTTCCAGCGAGTTTGCATTGCAATGAAGACCTCAAGGAATTGTTTACATATGAACTTCCACCCTTCCCAATGTCGCTCATTAGTGAGGAAGGAATGCGCAAGGGCACCATGTCAGCATTATATGATGCAATATTCATCCCTATGCAAGGAGAAGCAAACTTTGGCTGCAGAAAATATGCGGCTGCAGAAAATAATTGATGGAGGATTCCTACTCCATAAGGGTATATGGAGTAAGATCACAACACTCACGTTCCAGTCAGCGTGCCAGACTTATGTGGACTATGTGCAAAAACACTTTGGGTGCAATACCACAGTAGTAGTTAATGGATATCCCAATCCCAACGACGCCTCCTATCAAAGCACCAAAGCCGCAGAAAGATCTCGCCGGGCTGTACTGCACTCGTCCACCACATTTGTTTTTTCAGCAACAACTGTAGTGACAATGACTCAAGAGATGTTTTTACCAAACGGCACCAACAAAAGATACTTCATCACAATGCTGATGACAGAAATGACAGCAAAGGGGATTGAGGTGAAACAGGCTACTGAAGATGCAGACGTGATGATTACACACACCAATATCGAAGGCTGCTGAATATGACAGTGTTATCATCGCAGGTGAAGATATAGATCTACTAGTGTTACTGACAGCCATCACCTTCACTTCACACAAAAACATCTATTTCGAGAAGAATGGGAGAGGTAATGCTCCATTCAGCAGTTTCAGCAGTTTCATGCAAGAGCGACACACAAGACATTCTCTTTCTGCATGCAGTCAGTGGGTATGACAGCACGTCAACCCCCTTCGGACAAGGGAAGAAGAAGGTTTGCAGAATTTACGAGAAGAACACTTCCCTACATCACCTTGCAGCTGTGTTCAAAGACCAAGAAGCCACCCCTTCCCAGATTTCCGAGGCAGGCCAGAAATTTCTGGTGACACTGTACGGGGGGAACATAGAAACAGATTCCCTCGACAACCTCCGATACCAATTTTTTACGAAGTCTGTCGCCAAACCGAATTTCCAATTGGCCACCTACCAAAGACACGGCCACCCACCATGTTTTTCGAACCTACCTCCAGGTCCAGACGTGGTTGGGTAACGATATTGTACCGTCAGTTTGGGGGTGATCGCTGACGAGACGAGGGATCGTCCTCATCAGGAGCACACGTAATGCAGCCCCGGACTGCATACTTAACATCATCTCTTGTTAAGAAATGCAAGAAAGGGTGTAGCACTGTAGCCTGCAGCTGCAAGACAGCAGGACTGCGGTGCTCCACCCTTTGCAAGAACTGCTCGGGGCATGCTTGCGAAAATTCGACAGAGCCTGATCTCCAGGAGGAAGATGCAGAAGGAGAGTGTGAAGAAGAAAGTGTATTGGACGCACTGCTTGACGATGAAAAAGAGCAAGAAGAAGAGGAAACTGCGCCAAACGCTAAAAATATTAAATTTACTTTGTTTCAATGCTTCATGTTTTATTATAAGAATTTACTGTAAACATTAGACAATAAGAATCATTACAATAAAATACGTATAAAAATCCCCAAACTTAAAAGACGAATTGGGTTATTTGATCTTTCAAACCTTAGATGTACACTGTGTAGTATGAACATCCTGTAGAGGAGGAGGTAGTGGTGGTTGGGATGGGGGGGGTTGAACGTATGAAAATGGAAGTTGATACCATAACTCCATTACATATGTTGGCCTAAACATAAAATAAAATAATATTTGTTAAGACGAATATATAAATATAACGATATAGTCCGTAACATTATAGTATGAACATCTTATAGAGGAGGAGGTAGTGGTGGTTCGGGGGGGGGAGGTTGAATGTATGAAAATGAGAGTAGCATGAAAATAGCATAAAATAGTATGAAAATGAGATACCATAACTCCATTAAATATGTTGCAAAATGGAAACTGCATAGTGAAAACAAGCCTTATTAGCATTTTTTTACAATTTTGAGAAATTTTGCACTTTTTCGAAATCCTGTATCGTGGTAACTGTGGGGTCAAAATATAAGTTTGACTAATGAAAATTGAAGGAAATTTAATCCTTAACCCTTCAGACCGGCGAGTGTCTTTTCTGAATGTCTTTCAACCGGTAGTTTTTTTTATTTAGAAAACAAAAAAAATGAAAGAAAAGTTTTTAATGGCTAAAATATAGTGCACAATTTAAATTCCGCCAGTGAATTATAAGCTTAAGTAATTATCTCTCGGTCAGCGGAAAATTATAGAATTTGGTTGAACATTAGCAGCGGGGGGCCGCCAATTATCTACCCGTTGCACAGAACGTACCCCTGTACGTCAAACCGGCTGAGAGACAGACTCAAACGAACGTACACGCATACGTTCTACCGGCTTGAAGGGTTAACAAATTACCTTAATTTTAAAGTTTTCCGCTAAAATCAACCGTTTTCGAAATATTTCTAAAAACTGAAAAAAAGCAAACATTTTGCGGTTTTTCGCCCTTTTCCAATTTTTTACAAGGCATTTTTGTTCGGAAAATTGGGTGTAGTACTACTAAACAACAACAAACAATATCCCAAAATTTCGTTAAATTCGGAATTTTTTCTAGGTAAAAAGTATATGGCGATTGGACTAATTATATCGGGTGGCCATAATTATAGTGAAGACGTTTAGAGCCGTCTAGGTTTTCAGAATATTATAAAAACCTATTGGGCCTAACTCCACCAAATTTGGTGTGAACACTATTTAGACCATGGGATTTTGATTTCTAAAAAAATTAAAGGGGAATGCGAAGAGGAAGAGAGCAAACGGCAGTGAAAATAATAAGAAATGTAAGCATTCAGTCCGTCAGAAGTGATAGAACATTCCAAAAGGATAACAATATGAGTCGCATGGGAACAAGAGCATGACAGACAACAAACAAAACAATAACAGTGCTCAAAGTTTTACACCTATTATTATTTTTTCAACAGTTATTATCACTTATTTCTTCAAAAAAGATGAGCGATTATTTCATGAATCACAGCTGCTAAATTTAGTGGAGTATGGCCCAATAGGGTTTTCGGTAATTATACTTTAAACACCTTCTCTTTAATTATGGCATCCGATATAACTTCACAATATACATATAAATGGGATTCCTTTATATCAAATTTTTACATTCTATACATTTCCGTAAGATTATATGTCTATTGATCTGCTAAGAATCAGTTATAAACGTTTACATTCACATCTTTTGTTCTTTCAGATGATTGTCGAGAAGGATTGTTTGCATCTCCTAATTCTTACGGAATAACGACTAGAATGTTGCTAACATCCTTTTTTTTCTTTGTAAATACACTCAAAATATAATTCTGTAGATTTCCAAAAGAGTTAATCAAGAGATATAAGTTTATAGACTTATATCTCTTATATTAATTCTTTTTCATCATTTTCTACTTTAGTTATAACTCGACTAAACAACGTTATATTGAGTAACTAAACTTTTACTTTTGGAACTAATGTTTTTTCAAGGCATTAAAATATACTTCTACTGTTTACATATTATACAATTTATACTGTTTATAAATTATATTGAAAAGTAGTTTAAGTCAAGTTCGTCATTTTATAACTTTATATATTTGTTACTACAAAGAAAATGCTTAGCAAACATAATAGCAAACATAACAATGCTTAGCAAAGACAACTTATTTTGTTACTTACTTTCTTCTTTATGAGAGGAAATAAAACTTGAATAATCTCCGGAATTGCTAAAAACGATATATCCAAGAAGAAGCCCAAAATAGAACCAATATCTGCCATTAAACTAGAAAATGTGTACCATGGTTTCTCCTGTATGGTAAGAACATTGTTATCGAAAAACATATATAAACATTTAAAGTACTTATATGACCACTTAATAAAATCTGCATTGTATATCATAATCTTTTCATGGCACTTCTTGGGACATTGTTTTCGACAGTCTTTTCTTTGAGCAATAACTTTCATTACAATCTCATAAGCATTTTTGACAGCTTCTGTGGTTCCGCAAAGAGGTACGGATTTGTTTGTCATGAAAGGTAATCTAAAGAATAAAAAAAAACATACAATAAATGTTAAATAAATGATAATTTCAACCAAAAAACATCTCTGTTTATGTTTATATGATGAATATGGGTGATAGGGAAGCCATGCACTGGGACCGGAGGTCTATTGTACTAATCCAAAGAAGTAAAGGCAGATGAAGAGAAAGACTGAGAAAGTACAGTGGGAGAAATGAAGGGGAAAAGGGAGATTTGTAAATATGGAAAACTTAGGCAGTAATTCTTCAATTTATACCATAGTTACACCATGATTTGATTATATTTTTATTTATTAATACATGATTATTAATTCTTTTACTCAGCTTTTTTTTTTTTTTTGAAAAACAAAGTTTCCCCACAGTTGACCTGAACTACTTTCTAAAATTCACGAAAATTAAAATTTATCTAATTTTATTTCTAAATCCACTCTAAATAAAATGTGACAATGAATGTTGAATATTAACATGTAAGTTTAACATGTGTGAATAAATTGATAATAAAAATAAAAAGCCAACACACATAATGAATCTTAAAAAACATTTAAACACATTAAAAATTGACAACATGTTTCGAGCAGCTCACTGCTCGTCACGAGTGAAATAATACAGAATACAAGTGGAATTTATACATGAAAATTCAATGAAAAGGAAACGCGGTCAGGTGACTTGATGGAAGGACATCTTTCGGTGAAAGTTATAAGATGTGACTCAGGAAACATCAGAACATCAGGGCCGAGCGGACTAAACCGGAAATGACGTATTGAATTGTAATTTCTTGGTGTGTAGGTGGAAGTCTGCGATGACAAGAAATCAGCATCTGTGAATAAATATTAAAAAAAAAAAAAAAAAA
>JAFIDM010057640.1:32243-49520 GCA_023159025.1 Thereuonema tuberculata | reverse complement strand
GGGGGGGGGGGGAAATGTTTTCCCCCCCGACTGTTATGACGACTCAATTTCAGTTAGAACAATATATTGCTAAGCTTTCAGCAAAAAAGACAAAGATTTAAATTTTCACGTTTAATCATCCAAAAAAAAAAGGGGGAAAAAAAAAAATCCCCCCCTCCCTCCCCCCCCGCCATTGGGATAACTCTTCAACATCTGTTTTTTTTTTTCTCCTTCCAAACAATTCCCAAGATTTTTTTTTAATATTTATTTACAGATGCTGATTTCTTGTCATCGCAGACTTCCACCTACACACCAAGAAATTACAATTCAATACGTCATTTCCGATTTAGTCCGCTCGGCCCTGATGTTCTGATGTTTCCTGAGTCACATCTTTCCATGTATAAATTCCACTTGTATTCTGTATTATTTCACTCGAGAACGAGCAGTGAGCTGCTCGAAACATGTTGTCAATTTTTAATGTTTTAAATGTTTTTTAAGATTCATTATGTGTGTTGGCTTTTTATTTTTATTATAAAATGTTGAATATCAAGTCAAAACTATGTGGAAAGTGTCATTACAGTAATTGTTTAATACAAAGATTTATTAACAAACAACAGAGTTTGTTTTAAAAGGTAATTAATGAAAGCATCACAAACAAGTAATATTATATTAATAAACTTTACTTAACTTTATCAAAAATCTCTCTCTATTTTTAATGGAGAGATATTTTTAATTAAGTTAAGTACGGTTTATTAAGGTAATTAATGCTTTTAGACAGTGTCAAAAGCAAAGCGGCCTCATAATGTACACAATTGTATAAAGAAAATGATTAAAAGCAAGAGCATATAAATGCAAGACCGTTCCTTCATATTTAACAGGCAATCTGTAACCTAGGGACCGCGAATACAATGTTTAGTGCATCATTTGGATATGTTAAAGAATTTATGAAACAATACGTTTGTAAATATTAACAATGACGTCCTGTTGGCAATTGTTACTTTTGTTATCTATGAAGCATCAGTATTATTACTGTATTAATTATTATCATTATTACTAGTACTGCTATGGAAAACGTTAATTTTGGGGGTCAGGAAAGAGTCCTACAGGTCTAATTTTTTTACGTTGTCACCTACTTTTGGATGCTGAACACAATGGTGAAGGTTTCATTTTAAAATCTTTAACTGTTTGGCGGCTACAGATTATGACAAACAGTGTGACCTACATACAACACAAAAGCAAGAGCGGTTCCCTATATTAACTGTAACATGGGACCGCCAAAAATTAATATAAAATTAACAAACTTCTATTCATAAATTCTTTAAAAGAGCAATACAAAGAAATAGACAAAAAAAAAATTGTATGTTTATTTGTAAATTTGTAAATTCCATCAATTATATTAACATGTATGTTTAATACAGTACCTGCAGTTAACTTGACTGTATAGTAATTCCTCTGTACATTTATCTACACATTTCTCTACAATTTCTACTGTTTCACAGAGAGAATGAGATAAATTCATTTTGGTCACCTATTTAAAAAATAAAAAGGAGATTTCAGTTTATTTATTCACAACATAGCTTAATAATGATGAGTTTAATAGTAATTGACTTTGTGATGATAATATAAAATTGAATTTTTATTAATTAGTTGATTAATAAATGTTCTAATAATATGATTTTTAATTCGTAATAATTACTTGCATGCAAATAAATAATTGATTCAGTCGTTTGTTTATGAAGTTTAAGTTTCTAGTAATATCTGGAATTTAAAGATTATTCCCTTTCAGACAGTTGGAATTGTTTACACTTAGACTCACAAAACAAATTAAGCTTTTCTGTTCCAGGATGTTCGTAATCATGGAAGGTAAATTCCTTCAGGGTCTCTGATATCTAACTGTTTTCTTATAAAACATTTTCTCCAAATTCCAATACTTTTCAAGTACTCTTTCCATCCAAAGCTTCCATTTCGTCCATCCAATTTTTCCAATAGGAACTACTCCAGGAGGCAGCCTCAATAGAAAATCCTCCGTCGCGTCGCTGAGAGCGACGCAATCGGGCCATCGGATTCTGCAGAGCGCAAACCAGCGTGCATAGGTTATGAAAGCATATCCCCTAGAAAAGTCATGCGTAATCTTAAAACGAAAAATAAATATTTTTTCGGTAAGGTAAACAGCAATTCACTTTTGAAAACGGAGAAATTAAAACAACTAACGAATATGCTTGAAGTATACCAGATTCAGTTACTGGCTCTTCAGGAGACTGGATTTACGGATGGAGATGTCATGCTCTCAGGAGATTACAGAATCTACAAAGGAAAAGGAGGTTGGAGCCCTATAGGCAAAGGTATTCCTTATCTGGGAACAGGATTTATGATTAGCAAAAAGATTGTGACTTCGGCGACAGATTTTTACTCCCAAATGAGCGCCTCTCGATCTTGACCCTAAGATGCGCAAACAAATCATACACAGGGATAAATTTTCATGCACCGATTAATGTGGACAATAAAAAAAACCCCAGAGAATGTAGATAGATTCTTGTCTTCACTAGATTGGGAGATGTCCAAAATACCAATGAAAAATGTCAAGATTCTTTTGGGCGACTTCAATGCACAAATTGGAAGAGAGAGGAAATTCAGGAAGATTGTGGGCGAATATCCGGCACATATTAGAACGAACAGAAATGGAGAAGATTGATCGAACTGTGTAAGGGTTACAACCTTAAGCTTATGTCGATCAACTTTAGAAGACTTCTTAAAAAAACAAACAGCCTGGAGATCGCCTAACCGTAGTCTTGGTGAATTCCAGATTGATCACGTGCTATTTCTTCGGTCAATCAAATGGAAATTGTGAATGTTAAGGTCAGAAAAGGTGCTGTTGTAGAAACTGATCATTATATGACCACTTCAAAAATGAAATTCATCTCACTAAACAGGAAACAAACACAAAAGTTTAAGATACTGAGAATCGACCCTAGAACTTTAAACTCTAAAAAATTGGAATTTCGGAAGAGATTTGATATATAAACTGAGGACTGGGAAGAAATTAAAACAAAACTTGTAAGAACAGCTCCAAAAACTTGAAATAGCTCCATTGAAAAGAACACAAAAACACAGATGGTGGGACGAAAGGTGTGAGGAGGCATTGGAAAAGAGAATGCGTGCGTGAAAGAGATGGTACTCAACAAAAAAGGACGACGACTTCATGAAACTTAAAAAACAAAGAGCACTAACAGCTAAAATGATATGAACGACCAAAAGAACTTTGAAAGAAATCAACTCATACAAGTTGAAGAAGATTTAAAAAAAAAACATCAGGATCTTCTAAAAAACCTTCAAAAATAGGTTGAAAGTTATCAACCACCCAATCTCTGTTTTAGAGATGATGAGGGAAGGCTGGCTTTGAACAACAGGGATAATTGTGAAATTCTGGCAAAATATTTTGAGAAACTCCTTAATTGTGAAGAGCCCACGAAGAAGTTCATAAAACAACACCCGAAACATAAATTTGTGGACTCTATCCCACCAGATTTGGTAGAAATCCAACAAATCATCCAGTGTCTTAAGGATAATAATGTCCCTGGAGAAGACTCTGTGATTGCAGAAATATAGAAAACCACTGCTAGTGGATAAATGAAAAAAAAATACAGTGATTATTACAGCACATTTTGGAGACGGAGGAGATTCCAACGGATTGGAAATTGGCATTAATCCGTCCACTATATAAGAAGGGAGATAAAACCGATACCAACAATTACAGAGGCATCTCCCTCTTATCAGTGACTTATAAAATATTCTCAGAAGCACTTCAAAACAGGCTGGAGAGTGAGATGGATGAACAACTGGTTGAATAACAGGAAAGATTTAGGAAGGGAAGATCCTGTTCAGAACAGATCTTCAACCTGAAATGTATTATAAGATACAGAAGACTAAAATCAAAAGATATTTACATATCTTTTGTAGATGTCAAAAAGGCCTATGACTCTATTGACAGGGAATCATTATTCAATACCCTGGAGGAATTTGGGGCTGATGACAAATTAATTGCGCTTGTAAGGCAAACCTTGACAGACACCAACTCAAAGATCAAATTCATGGGAGAAATTTCTAAATCTTTTCAAATCAGATCTGGCGTAAGACAAGGAGATGGGTTGTCCCCACTCCTATTTAATTGTGTACTTGAAAAAGTCGTGAGAGAATGGAGGATAAAGTTGGAAGAGGAGGGAGTGCAGAGGATTAGAGTTGGAAGGGGTTAACCTGTTCTTAGCCAAAATAGATTCTAAATTTTCATCTGTTTCATCATTATCATGCTTTAAGGTCACCTTACCATTAAATTCAGTATCCATATCATCTCTATTACTAATAATTCTTTTTTGTCTTTGTTTCTTACTTTCACTTTTGTTACCTACACCAAACTTCAATCTAGATGAATACAAATCTCTCTGAGCGAAACAAACTTGATCCTGATTTCTCAACTCATTGAGTTCACTGAGTAATTTGGCGTTGTTTAATTCCATATTTTTTTTAATAATTTCAGAATCTTTAAGTTGAAATAAAATCTTAGTAAAAATATGTGATAGCTACATAAGAGAGTATGAAACATCTCTCAGGTCTAATTTATTGAAAAAGATCTTACTTTTTTCTTATCTGACGGCGGCGTTCCGAATAATTGAAATCTGATCATAAACTTCATTGACAATCGTCATAGAAATTGTAGGAAAATCCTCTACTGAAGACCCGGTGAAGGGAGAAAGAGATCTTTTCTTTTTTTGTGAAGGAAATTGACATTGGGACTTTCAGAAAGAATCGTTTGTTTCGTTTTTCTTTCCATCTGATCCTGTGGCCAAATTGATAGTCTTAGCTATGTGCTCCTTTATTAATTCAAATTCATCTTGAATTTGTTCATTTATAATATTTTCAAATTCCTTCCTTTTCTGTTCAGTTACTTTCAGTCTCACTTCATTCTTCATATCATCTTTAACACTTTGATCTTCATCTTGATTATTATGGAACCAATTAATATACTCCTTTCTTATACTTTCTTCTATTTCTCTTTTCCTGTTTTTCATCAACTCGCCAACTCTGCATTCAAAGTCTTTCTCTCCTCCTGAAGTGCAGATAAAAACCTCTGCCAGCAGACAAAGAAGCCATCAGATACAGCCTTCAAAAGAAGTTCAAGTAACAGCCCCCAGGTGGCAGTTACCTCTAAGCCACCTCTAATAAATAGATCGAATTTCAAATGAATTCTTAAAAATATGAGAATGTTAAGGTATCCTACCTAACCCGAATTGATCTAGAAGACTTCGCTCAAAGTTCCAATCACCCGTACAAATAAATAAAATCCTCAGAAAGCCAAAAAATAGAAAATGCTAAGGAGCAAGAAACCTGTGGAAACGGCTATTGGCTACGGCCATCCTAAGTGAGATATGATATACTATTATTCCGTTTGGGAATCAAATGGCAATCAAGAGTGCAGAAGTAATCATCAGCACTGGTAGCAGAAAACAATTCTATTATAGCTCAGTGGAGCTAAGCAGTTTGAAACAACAAAGCATTCATTTCACCTTGGAAGTTTCAAACAGTCAAGTTGTTCAGAGCAGCTAAGCAGTTTCCAAAAATCAGAGCAGATGAGCAGTTTTAAAAGTAAAACAGTTCAAAGTAGGAAAATAGTTCGAAACAGTCAAGCTGTTCAAAATACCAATGCAGTTTGAAATTAGTTCATAGCAATAAATAGTTTGAAACATTCAGTTCACAGTAACATTCTGAGAAGTTAAAGCCCTGTGCTGTGATTCAAAACTAAGAAGAATGTCAAAATTACCTAATAGATGGAATTTAGCAACTGTACACATGTTTAATTTTAACTTTCACTGTAGAAGAAGATCATTACCGTAATTATTCCTTTCAAGTCTGTAATGAGATATAATGAGAAAGAAACCCTAGATATAATGTCTTCTTCTATCATTGATTTCATCAGGTTAGTTTTAATTACTTTTCCTTTATTTTGCTTGAGGCAGACTTATAGTTGGGACTGACGAAATAAGTTTGGACTTACAGAAATTAAAATTAAAACTGAAAATTCCAATTGAAATGCCAATATTTACTAACAAAGAGAGGTTACGGATTGTATGACACAGATTTTCACGCCCTTTTGGGAGATGAAAGTACTCACGAAGTACTTCAAAAATATACCAGGTTTTAGGGTCCACATTCAAGCGTTTTGAAGATATTTGATGATTTTTGGAGTGTTTTTGCCGCTTTCACTTGAAAGCTGCCTCATAAGTCGAAACAGGAAGTTCAGTATTGGCTCGATTAATAAACTGATGGACTGCAGAGCTGTTGGACTGCAGAGTTAAGGTTGCTGGTATGAGTCAGCTAACAGACGATTTTTTTTAAACCTTTCTTTTTCTTTTTTTAGACCATGTCTTATCTGCAGTTAATGCGGTTTCTTTTCTTTTTTTTTTCTTTTTATTAATTTTTCTTTTCTTTTTTTCTAAATTTTTATTTTCTTTTTTTTTAATTTTCTTCTATTTTTACGTTCCTTTTTGCTTCTGCTTCTTTATTTCTTTTTCGTGTTGTTTCTAGAAGATAGAAATAATAATAAAAATAAAAATATATAAATTTATTAACTTTTATAAACTTACTTTCAGTTTAGAAAAATAAAATCTGCATATCAATATATCTTTATTTCTTGTATTCTTGTTTTCCAGTAACAACAAAACTCTCCTTTTTTTTCCTTTTTTATTATTATTATAATTGGAAGTAATTGAAAAAAAACAGAGAAAAATTCTAAGCTGACTATTTGAAATTTGTAATTAATACAAATAATTTTTATATCGTTATAGCTTTTCACTTGTTTCTCTTATTCAACAGACGCCTTTTCACATAAACCATCACCCTCCTTGTCTTTCCGTCCTTGCTGCTTTCTTTGGGTACAACTTTATTGCACCTCTATCATAATACTTTAATATATTTCCAAATAAATAGATCTCCAATATCTATTCCTTTTAAAATTTTTCATTTAATGTGTGATGAAATTAATGCATAAAAAGAAGGTAGCACACTTTGTAATTAAGAGATTAATATGTAATTGTAACAGTTTCGAACACTGATTGTTTTTCGTGAAAATAGTTTACATCTTCTTGGAAATATATTAATTTGCGAGAGGAACAGAACAAATAGATGGAGAAATAAAATTTGAGAGGAAGACCTCCAATTAGTTTCGTTGGATTAGGAGGTTAAGGGTGAGCTTCGGGCTGTGTTGGGTGAGGGGAAGTATTTGGAAAAAAATTGAAAATTGACCTTATTTTGAAGTTTGGATTTTAGTGAAGGAGGAACGGGGGGGGGGATGGGCGAGCTTAAGGCCTTGTGGTTGTGTAATGGGTTGTAATAAAGGGAAGATCCATGGTTGGGAAGCTATTAGTAAACAACTTCTCAATGGTTGAAGGAAAGGAAAATATTTAACTATTGGGGATAGCAGGCTGGGGTGGCGATTCTGGAATTGTGTTGAGGAATAAAATATTTTCTGATATTGGATATTGCGAGGGATTGATTATATGAATCACATTTGATTTTTAAATGTAATTCCCAACATAATCTTCTGAATTATTTTTTTCTCCTTTAATGTAGTTGTCTTTTCCAGATGAAGTATATGTTTTGAGAGGATATATTTTTATGTATCCATTTCTTTTAGCCCTCCTTTCTGTCTTTTGTATCGCAGCCCTTGGCCATCTTCAGACATATATCTATAACATTATTACTTCCCTGGCTTCTGTGTTAAAATAAAAAAATTAAATAAAAAAATAATTGCTGCCCCTTCACTTAACATAACGCCCTGAACGGCGATTCACCTTGCCTCTTCTAAATCAGGCCTGCACCATTGATTGTTTGCATTATCAACACATTTGATACATTACTACACTGATTTTAAATATTGTTGATTATGGTATTTATCGTAAAAACGAACAAAACATATTTTTTTCTGACACCAAGCACATCGTACAAAGCAGATTCTTTACAATCACACAGATTCTTTCGCAGTTCATCAGGAAAACATATTTCATTTACAATACAAAAAATCTCTCTTTCACTTATTTATTTTGAAGCAATCCAAGCATATTGTATCATTGCTTTGAATATTGGTGCAGACAACTGAAAATGTATTATTGAATGTATTTTAAGTGCATCCTTCCGTAAACTTATTTGTCTTCATGTTTGCAGAAGAAACAAACTGTTTTGCAGCCAAAAAAAATATATTGATGTACAGATTTTATTTTTATAAACTGAAAGTAACTTAAATTATAAAAATTAATAAATTTATATATTTTTAATTTTATTTTTATTTCTGCATACTAGAAAAAACACGAAAAAGAAATAAAGAAGCAGAAGCAAAAAGAAATGTAAAAAAAGAAAAAAAATTAAAATGGAGAAAAGAAAAATTAAAAAAAAGAAAAAAAAAAAAGAAAAGAAAAATTAATAAAAAGAAAAGAAACTGCGTTAGCATATAAGACGTGGATTAAAAAAAGAAAAAAAAAGTTTTTTAAAAAAATTCGTCAGATAACTGACACGAACCAGCGACCTTGAACTCTGCAGTCCAACAGCTTATCCATCCAGCTAACACTCAACGTCCTATTTCGATTTAGGAGGCAGGAAGCACCTAAGCAAAAGCAGCAAAAATACTCCAAAAAATCATCAAATATCTCCCAAATACCAAAATATGCAGTAAAACCTGGTACTTCATGAGTACTTTCACCTCCCAAAAGGGCATGAAAATCTGTGTCGTACAATTCGTGACCTCTTCTTGTAAGTTAATGTTTTTTTTTTAACTAAAATCCAAGAAATCCTTTTGACATTATGCTTTTAAAACTTCATTCCAACAATTTACAAATGTTAATTTTAAAAGTTAAAAAAAGCCAAATCTATAACATGCAATATCCAGTATAGTATTTTCTAAAAGGAAAGCAAATGTGTACAGTATTTCTGAATTTGTAATGCTTCTTTATTTATTCCCTCTAAATTTTGGAAATAAGCTATAATGAAAAACATAAAACCTCAGTCTTTAAATAATTAGTCTAACATTCTGAAGGGACTCAGATAACTGAAGTGATATTTGGATGGATATAGGCTGAAAGAGCCTGGTTCAACCCTTGGAAATCTGGATTTCCTCGGAAGTAAAGTCCTTTCTCAAACCATTAGATGCAAGTTTTCTTTCTTCTCTTTGTTTCAGCTTTAATTAATATTTCTGTATACTGAAGACTATTTTTGTTTTTGTTTTTAGAATCCAAATGACAAAGTTAAATAAATCTCTTTAAAAAGACAATTGTGAAAGAAGAATGGAACCAGATACCCTTTGGTCAGCTAGTTTAAATATCATTTCTTTCATATTTTAATAAGAATTTCATAAAAATTTAAATACTTACCTCTATTAATTCAAGATTCATCTTTAGGAATGTATCAGGAATAGTAACCGCTTCATCTATATTTGGATATGAAATGCTTTCTCCTTCAATTGGGAAAAAGATCTATAAAATTATAAATACTAATAAATGGCAATAAGACTACAAATTTTTATATATTTATAAATATAAATATATATATTTTATATTTTTTAGTGTTATTGACATTTATTAGTATTTATAATATATATATAAATACTAATAATTTTAAATACTAATACTAATTATAAGTATTTATTTATATTTATATATAAATGAAAAGGATAATATTATTAAAAAAATAAAAAAAAACATTAATTTTAAAACGAATGTTTTTTAATCTGAGAATAAAACATACAACCACATACAATATCAATTTATCTTAAGTAGTTCATAAAAAATAATAAAGATAACTTTAGATGTTATTTCGGATTCAAACAGAGGGTGTTTCACGTTCAATAAATAAATGAAAATTTATTTGCCTTAACGTAAATACATTCTTTCTAAAGATTCAACTACTGATAATTTAGAGATTTCTTCTAGAAATAAAAATAGAAATAATGATAAACTCTTATTTTTTTTAGAATAAAAAATACTATATGTCAGAAGACGTGCAATAATCAAGCTGGATGTTATGGGTTAAAATAAGATTTATTATTAGTCTGTTATGAATTCCAAAAAATGCCTCTGGAGATAACTTTTTTTTTGATAAACTAATAATTAAAATACACTCATTAACAAAAAAAACGACGACCTAGAAGGAGTTGTCCGATTGTAATGAAATTTCGTATGCAAAGACTTTGGGACCACCCATTCAAATGATTAAACTTTGGTGTCCAATGAATGAATAGCGAGAGCTACAGCGCATCGTAACTGCGCACTCAGCAGCTGTATATAAGAAGCGATTCTCAATCTGATAATCAACATTTCTATTGCATTGTGAGTTAGGATACCTTTCAACGACTGAAAAAATGTCTCGCCGCAGGATTCGAGCTCATTACGTGCAACTGTCAGAGTTTGAAAAAGGTCGTATCATTGGATTGAAAGAGGCAGGTTGGGGAAAACAGAGAATCGCTCGTCTATTGGGTCGAAGTTATGCGGCGATTAGAAAATGCAGGAATGGGTGGACAATGGCAGAGTTCAGCGTCATGAAGGTAGCGGTCGAATTAGGGCCACACCAGAGCGGGAGAATAGAGTGACTGTCAGATCAGCTGTCACAGCGCCTGAATCATCGTTATCAACCATCAGACGTGCGACCCGCACACGAGTGTCCACCATGATCATTCACAGAGGGCTGAGAGAGCGACATCTACGCTCGTACCGACCGCTACGCCACCTGCCACTCACGTCTGCACACCGTCGGGCCAGATTACAGTGGTGCTTGGCTCGATCCGGATGGAATGATGCTGACTGGGGATGTATAGTGCTTAGCGACAAATCCCGCTTCCAACTGTGTCCTGACGATCGTCGCAGACGTGTCTGGAGACGCCCAGGGCAGCGTGCCGATCCTGCTTTCACTATCGCACGCCACACAGGCACTCAACCAGGAGTTATGGTCTGGGGTGCCATTTCCCTTGATAGCCGGACCCCTTTCGTCGTCATTAGCGGCACACTTTTAGCACAGCGGTACGTCAACGACATTCTGAGACCTGTTTTGCTACCCTTCCTTTTGCAGTACCCTGGCCTTATTTTTCAGCAAGATAATGCCAGACCACATACGGCACGTGTTGCTATCACCTGTCTTGCAGCTTGTGAAACACTTCCTTGGCCAGCCAGATCCCCAGATCTCTCTCCAATCGAGCATGTCTGGGATATGATGGGAAGGCGACTGAATCCACCAGGGAATATGGATGACCTAGCGCGACAATTGGAGCAAATTTGGCAAGAAATACCGCAGGAGGCCATCACGGAATTTTATCACTCTATACCACGTCGTGTGGCAGCTTGCATTCAGGGTAGAGGTGGGTCAACACCTTATTGAGCTCGTTACTTTGTAACTCTGTAACTCTGAAATAAATCATTCAATTTGTCTGAAATTTTAATCATTTTGTATTCTGTACATAATCTTCCTCTCCACCATTTTTGGTCTCCATCGGACAGCTCCTTCTAGGTCGTCGTTTTTTTTGTTAATGAGTGTAATTAAAATAAAAAAAAGATCAATTTTAGTAAATTCTCTCCTAGGTCTCATACCGATATAAATGTATCAGTGGCGGATAGACCTATTTTTCCGAGGTTTCTCAAACTGCATTGTCTTTCAAATTAAAAGAAAAATAACTGTTTCACACACATTTCGAAGGGTTTTTTTGAGGACTTGGAAAAATATTTGAAGTGGCTAATGAATGAGCAAAATATAAAATTTTATAGAAAATAATGCGCTTATGAACAGATAAACAGAGAACAAAATTGTTCGTGTGGAATCAAAGGACTTTTCATGCTTTCCAAAATCTTTTTTTTTTTTTTTTGAAGCTACAGATCATTCTTCAAACAGTCATGTGTTGCTGACATCTGACATAGAATATACTGTTTTGTTCAGTACATATATTAAATCTTACAAATAACTCTCAAAAGAAGCATTTTCATTTTTCATTTCTTGAAATTAATTTTTTTTCAGTTTCTTATATTGTAGTTAGGTTCCAATGTTATTTTCTTTTTCCGTTTCTATCATTGTTCCATCACTTTATTAGGCTGTTCGAAATGAAAGGTTGGACTGCTGACCATGGCTTTCCAGGTAGTGCAGTGTCACAATTATAGGCTACTTATGAGTCAAATTACGTTCCAGAAATGCACACATAATTCTGCCAAAGATTGATGAGGACGTCTATTCCTTATTAGTAGAAAATAGGACACCATGAGCCAACAAATCCTTTGAACGTAGTTTTAATGTTGTTGAAGTACTTTCAGTCCAGGAAGTTTAAAAGAATGATAGTCTGTTAGCGAAGGTCTGGGGAGAAAGATGAGTGATGGAGGACTGCATAGCAAAGTTCGTGAATTCCGTGCATGGTAATCCATGATACATACGGCGAGGATTGTCGGGAAAATTCACGAGTGCAGGTTGCTTCTGTTTTCCATGTCAATGTCTCCCCAATATTGGTCGCATCAGATACGTCTCACCAGATCCCACACACAATCAATATAGCCTTCCACAGATTCAAGGGCTTTGATCTGGAGTTTGGCAGTTTGCCTTTATGTGCCTATTGCACTGAACATCTGCGATTGTCATTTAGGTCCCATTTCTCATTGTAGTTGACGGAGCAGTGAGGTCCTTTTCTGCTGCAGCATAGGCAGAACAAATGTCTAGTAGGGCTTTCATGTGCTGCTCTGTGAGGTTGCGGACATCCACTTATCCGTCTTTTTCAAGTGCTATTACATGTCAATGATTGTGCACCTAGTTTGTCCCTAGTTTATATACTTTGACGGAAATCAGCTGCAATTAGGAAAAAAAAATATGCCATTCCCAAAAGAAAAGCGTTCTACCACTATCAAACTTCTCGTGTGATCTGATAAAGAAATGATTATAGTTTCATTGCAAAAAGGATTTGTATTACATAGCAATGACAACAAATCGTCATCATAGCTGTTATTATAACCATTATAACGCGTTGATATTGATATTAGTATAAATTGATTGATATAGAAGATATAATACTGAATTTGAAATGGCAAAGGACAGGGCAGGTTGCAAGAATGGAAAATAACAGATGGACCAAAATCATTACTGAATGGACCCTATGAAGGAAAAAGAAAGCCTGGTAGACCGGAAAGAAAATGCTGAGATGATAGAATTGAAAAAGGTGAAAACACATATGGGCGACGGCCTATAGCCAGAAATGACTATCACAAATGCTGAAGAGAAAGAATAAGCAGTAAATACTGCCTTCTCTAGAGGCACTAAAAACCAATTTACGGTGATTGCCTGGATTGAAGTAATAGCCTAAAGTTGTCCAGTGGCACGATTTGCCGGATGTTCTGGAAACTGTTGTGTTAGTTCTGTGAAGGCAAGAATGTTTTCCCAATATATCTGAGACGTACTCTTTAGGAGAAATATTTGGGGACATATTGTCCATGGGAGAGTATGAATCCTAAGGATGTATTGTTGAAAGACTCTGCTGTGTGAGGTCTGGTATTACTAAGCTGATATATAGCCCAAGAATGCGTCAAATTATAAGCAATCTAATTGTCTGAATTACGTTGTTAAATATAAACGTATGCTGTCAGAGTGCATTGTAGCAAACTTAAGGAGTTGGCTGTCATAGGAGATAGTTTTTCAGACTCTAAGCGCAGATGTAGTGGCAATGTAGACCTGGACCATTGCAGCCTGATTATGGTGATGACATGTGTACAGGAAGCATGGAAAAGCATGATCATGTGCGCCATGAGAGAAAAGCAGGATTCTCGAGCTCGATACCAGTGCTAGACTGTGCTGGTTGTGGTTAGTGGTCGACACCTAATGGGAGACCAAGAGTGAAGTGCCACCTCTGCCATTCTTTGCCAAATATATTTCTTTATATTAACACATAGGGAAAATTAGATTCATTTGGATGGAGGAAAGGGACGCCATTGGTGTCTTTACGGCTACTTTCATGATCCCATAATAACCAGCTCATGTGACATCCAGTACATTTACAGCGATTCCTCCACCCAGTGCTTCCTAATCGTATGACTGCCATATGAGGCTGACACATACGAATAAGAATACGATGAGGCTGACACATCTGCAAAATCAATCAGCTTCTCTGAAGCTTATAATTCTACCTCTCTGAAAATCGCTCAGTCGGTTTCATTCTGCAGTCAGGTAAGTTACGGAGGTAATTTCATAGACTGCTTAACATAACGAACCATGCAATAGCCAATTATTATATTGATCTCGGAATGAGATCTTCTCATCAGCTCTGAAAACATTTCGTGTGTTCATTGTCGATGAAATATTAATCTAACAAAAAGACATTTCCACAGATAGAGTTTCGCGGCTCTCACGCTAACTTTTAGGGGCATCGTATCTTTTTCTTTTAACAGATTATATGTAAACGTAGATTGACTATCTATTGTTACTGACTATATTATTTTGCTTACCCTCCTGCCAATGGTATTCCTTGCATCACTTGCATTTCGATATTTATAAACAGTGTTGATCATAGATACTGGTCCAAAAACTTTCATATCAACTAAATCATTTATAACAATGAATAAGGTTACAATAGGATAAAATAATGAAGAATTAAATTTTACTATACAATAGATAAGTAATAAAGTAACAAATTTTAAAAACAAAAAACAGATTAATAAGTTCGGTTATCAACTTTCATTATGAATTTCATAACGAATTTCAAATCGTTAATGTTCTTAAATTTTGAATAAACTTAATTGCAAATTTAAGAGCATTAATTTAGAACTTAGAAGTCATCATATACACAAACATTACAGAAACTCGTTAGTTCACTAATAATTAATAATAGCAATTATAATGAGTGTTTGATTTCTTAAGCTCACAAATATAACTTTCATTCTAGCAATGGAATTCTCAACGAATTTCAAAGCAATAATGTTCTTTAATTTTTAAACTCTTAAGATTTTATATCTTATATTTGAAGTCTAAATATAAGAGTGTCTGGGATAAATTCCTATTTATTTCTCATATTTACATTACATTTAAAATATTTAACACTTCTTCTCTTAGACCAGATATTTATTATCTTTTCTGATTCATGGACTCCTTTGAATCCGTGGAATAAACCAACTTCTTCCATTTAAGTAGAGGAAAAAACAGAATCCTGCCAAACAAACTTAAAACAAAGCAAACATTTTTAAACAAAAATAAAATAATCCCAAGGAAAAAAAAGACTAATGACGAATCACTTACTATAAAAAATAGACACAATAATACTTACGACTCCTTTACTTGACATTCTATATTTCGTCCTTATGATAGGACTTCTTCAGGAATTTCAAATGATACAAAATATAAAAATAAAGAAGAAAATAAGAAAAAGAAAACTTTCCTCTTCTTATTAAACACAAAATATGATAACAAAGTAAATCGTAGCAATTTTAAATTATTTAAACAAACCCATCATATTACAAATTCTATTTAATAATCCCATCATATTACAAATTCTTTACAATAATCCCCTCATACTATAAAATAATTTTCAATAATTGTTATTAAACAATATGAAATGAACGTAAATCTAAATAATCCAAAACAAATACAAATTAATTTGAACAGACATGTAGATGTGATAATTAACTCTTCATTTTAATGTTAAAAATTCTTTCACTCTCCTGTTTTTACTCAAAGACTTCTTGAATAAATTCAGAGATACATCATTCACTTTCAGCGACCTGTCCCTTTCATACAGATGCAACTGTTGATTACGCAGGATTCCAACTTATATCTTTTATTTTCATCTTTTACACTGAATACATTATGCACGATAGGGTCAGAGCAGTGGCCTTTGTTTACACAATAAAACTTACAACTCCTGTACTCAGCATTCTATATTTCGTCCTTATGATAGGACTTCTTCAAATGATACAAAATATAAAAATAAAGAAGAAAATAAGAAAGAGAAAACTTTCCTCTTCTTATTAAACATAAAATATGATAACAAAGTATATCGCAACAACTTTAAATTATTTAAAAAATGACCCTATCGTGTATAATGTATTCAGTGTAAAAGATGAAAATAAAAGGTATAAGTTGAAATCCTGCCTAATCAAGAGTTGCATCTGTATGAATAGGGACATGTCGCTGAAAGTGAATGATGTATCTCTGAGTTTATTCAAGAAGTCTTTGAGTAAAACCAGGAGAGTGAAAGAATTTTTAACATTAAAATGAAGAATTAATTGTCACATCTACATGTCTGTTCAAATTAATTTGTATTTGTTTTGGATTTTTTAGATTTACGTTCATTTCATATTGTTTAATAACAATTATTGAAAAGAATTTATAGTATGAGGGGATTATAGAAAAGAATTTGTAAAATGATGGGATTGTTGGATAGAATTTATAATATGATGGGTTTGTTTAAATAATTTAAAATTGTTACGATTTACTTTGTTATCATATTTTGTATTTAATAAGAAGAGGAAAGTTTTCTCTTTCTTATTTTCTTCTTTATTTTTATAGTTTGTATCACTTGAGATTCATGAAGAAGTCCTATCATAAGAACGAAATATAGAATGTCGTAAAGGAGTTGTAAGTATTATTGTGTCTATTTACTATTTATGATAAGAAGAAGTATGAGAATTATGAAATCACTTACTGTTTTGTTTAGTCACATGAATTTCTAAAGATTATAAATTTGAAAAGTAACAGCTACTCTTCCAAAGATTAAAAAAATTAAAATAGAAATACTTAAATTGGACCTATTCGACATTTTAAGTTTCGCCAATTGGAATAGATGAAAAATTCTGAACGTTCTTAATGGAAGTTGAAATAAAAAGAGATAGGCTGTATTGGAAGGAACATAGAAATTTCATGTTTCGTAATTTTATATCTTCTTTGTCGGATGATTTCTGCAAAATTGCCCGATCTCCGGTATAAAAAAACACGTTCAATATGGTTGTTTAGTGTACAAGAAAACTACTTACAGTTATTTGGAGTTTTCAAACACAGACCAACAGCTGTCTGCACATTTACTGCTCTTGTGTTTTGCTGCGATTCCAAACAAGAAGAGTCGTTTTTTGTTGTTGTACACTGGAAAAAAAGTATCAGTTTAAAATAAATCAACATTAATAAAAATATAAAATATAAGAAAACTTTTTCAGTAGTGTGCAAATAAATTGGGATGAAAGATCATTTATGATATTTGTGGAATAAACTTGCTCACATTTAGAAAATAACTTTAGCAGAGCGTTTAAGTAAAATAGCAGA
>JAFIDM010057640.1:3160-22243 GCA_023159025.1 Thereuonema tuberculata | reverse complement strand
TAAATTAGAATAATTAATTAGACAAAAATTGGTGATATTTAGCAGAACCAACTTTGATAAATAAAATAAGGTTGTTTTTTTTTTCCACAATATTAATTTATATCTTTGCAGATGCGTGAAAGTTAATAAATGAAGGTTAAAAAATCGACTATAAGTATTTAACCAAACGAAAAAATTGCTAAAAAGCACATAAATAATATTAAAATCAGTTTAAAATCCCGGACCAGTTTCGAGCTATTTTCATGATCAGTTTTCATGATCAATTCACTTAAAATTGTGCTTAAAATATTTCATAAAAACACCATAAAAACACCAACACACAAGTTTAAAAAACCCCAATAAAAATTAAAAAATTAAAAAAAACCAGACATTTCATTCCGTACCTCGGGACTTCAATCCCATGCCTCGGAAGTCCCGTGGCACGACATGAAACGTCTGGATTTTTTTAAATTTTTAATTTTTCATTGTTAGCCTTTTTATTTATCACATCAGTTTGATTAAAGAATTTTTCACATTTTAAACAGTTACTTTTTACAATAAGTATTAATGAATTGAAACGTCCCTATTTTGGCATCAAAATTTATTACAGTACTAAATTGTTATATTTTCGAAAATTTAACAGAAATTTACGTAAAAGAGTCAGCATTAACTGAGCTTTTCAATATTTTTTCGTTCATATTTGATTTTGTTATTTCAATAAATTCAATCTCATAAATAGAATCATATTTAATACATTGTTAATCTAAAATATCTCAATAAACATATTCAGCTATAATTGAGTAATTGTAAGAGAGACGATTCTATTCACTTACTATTTTTCTTTTACACTTTATATTTGTAAATATTAGTGACAGTGACCATGGACGGATGCTAATGATCAGTTTTTGTTGTTGCCTTCTGTCAAGAAAATATCAATTTGTTTGTAGGAATTATCTGAAAGCGACAACCATAGGGACATTAAAGTAGTATTAAAACCAAAATTATTGATCCAAAAATCGTTAATCATGCAAATTCATTCGAAAATATAAATTTTGATAATCAAGCTAGGAAAATAAAATCAATGGAACAAAAAGGTAATGTAAATATTTTATTAAAGTTTAATTTAAAACAAAATCATTGTATAAAAAGTATCTGTTAAAATTTGTAGTCTTTTATTAGTTTATAAACATCAAAAACTACCTTAATTTTAGTTTTTGCTATATGAGAAGAAATTTCCAATTAAGTAGTTACACTTGAAAATAATTCTCGTAGTCTTGAAATACCCATTTTAGTTGTTTAAATCTTTAACAATCTTTAACAACTCAGTGAATAATAAAGGATAAATAGTGTTGTTATTGAATTAATTGTTTAAAATGTTTGTTATTTGACTTGGATATTTATTGGATTGCGGTTTTTTTATTTTTAATTTGATACAGGAGTAATTTTCTTGTAATTATTAGAATACTTAATAAAAAAAAAATCGTGATTTAACCTGAAGCATCCTTAAGCAATAGGAAAATTCTAATTTTATTAATATTAATTGATATCTGTGCAGATATCAGGAAATGAATGGAAAAATCGACTAAAATCAATATTAATGAGATGAGAACACATCAATAGTAATGTAGTGAGAGTCCTACAACTGCAATTGAAAGAAACCAACTAAAGACCGAACTCGAAATCGATTCTAATTCACTTTCTGCTAACATGATATTATTTGCCTACAGACAAGGCGCTGATGAGTAAAAGATATTTTAAGATAAGAAAACATTGATTCAATCTAAAACATCCTTTTGGAAATATACAAAGAAATAAATTCTCCAAAGCAAGTATGTTCTGAAATGTCGAGAATGAAGAAACTGAAAACTGCAAAACTAATTATTAACAATGAAAATTAGATTTACTTTTTGTTACTATAGTAGTTTTCAAAAAAGAAGGGTTTGCCATATATGTTCATTACGTTAGCGATCGATTGTGTCTGGAACAAACGACACCAGTCATGACGTCATCAACTTGACCTCCGGGTAGTCAGTCCAAGATGGTGTCGTTTTGTGATCGCATAAGCGTGACCAAGAAAGGACAAACTGAGCATAGCCAAGCAAGGGGAATAGTGTGGAACGTTTTTATTTATTTCAATTGTAATTATTATCATGTATTCGTAACTGTAGAAAATACAATAATTTTTTTTGAGAGATTTATCTTTATTAAAGTCTCATATAGATATCCCTAAGAAGTTTTAAGAAATATTTAAATAAAAGAGAAAATCAATAATATAGAAGAAATTTCCATTGTAATTAATATTTGATGGTTCATATGCATTAGTTAAAATCAATATTATCTAATAATTGATATCATAAATTATACTATATAATATTTAAAATTGTAATAATTAATAATATCTAATAATTGATGTTAATATCATTCTTTAATACTCTAATATCTAATAATTAATGTTAATATCATTCTTTAATATTGTAATAATTGATATGCATTAATATTGAATTAATATTGTTAATCAGAATTAGTGGAATTCATTGTTGTTTTAAATTTGTAAAATGGAGGAATACATTATTTCCTTCTTTTATTTTGTATGTAACCAGAAGGAGAATGATCGAAAAGATCGTTCGAAATATCGTTATGAAACATGAGAGTATTTGTTTTGCCTATAGATCCCTTAATTTACGAGGCTTCCAATTAAATTTGATCCAATAAATTGATTTTTTTTTTAAATTGTCAAGAATTTTGACAGAAATTGAAACGGTTCAAATTAAATTTCAGAAATGTTGTTGAAATATTACAGTCATCTTTTTCTTAAGCACTAAAATAAAACATATTTTAAATGATTTTTATAACTAACTAATGATTCCTCCAGCATTTAATAATGTACTATATTCCATTTGTAAGCTATCTTAAATTGATTAAATTCAGAATTTAAATTATCGTATTCCGCTTCAAGGAAAAAAAACGCTTTTCTTGGAGCATTATTAAAGTCAATTTTGAAAAATGAAGATTTTTAAGTACATACTATATTAAATAAAAAAAAAACTAGAATTTCTTATATTTTGGAGAATTAATTTCAAATTCGAACGAAATTTTTTTCAATTACCAATCAATTGTCTAAATTTTAAAAATAATAAAAATAAATATGAGTAATTACGAACTATTACTTCTATGTCTTCCGATTAAATAATTTTCATCACCGAATTGATATTATTTGAAGCACTCCATAACTGAATCTGAATCGATATTTCTGAAAGCCTGTATTTTGGAAAATTAACACAAACCTACGGAAAAATTCACTATTAACTCACTTTTTCAATCTGTTTTAGCTTATTATTTTAATAAATTCAATTCCATAAAATATATACTTAATATAACCACACAAAAATCATAGGTAATGCCTGTACACTTGAATAAATTAAGTTTAATGAAATTGAAAAATTATATAAATAACTAAATAAAATAGCGAGGTTTCAAGCCAGAGAGGAAATTTTTTCTAATGAATTTAAAGTTGGAAAGAGTAGGTCAATTTAATGAACAAATTACCGATTGGGCGGAGTCATTGGCTGTAGAAATTCACGTGGTGTAATAAATTAACATAGCTTGACGATGTTGGATGAAGGGAGCATCTGGTGGTGATCTGTGTAAGGTTGATGACAACAAATGCAAATGGCTTTGTCGTGTTGATTGAAGAGCCTGCTATCAGTGGAAGCTCCATCGAAGCATCCATGGAAGCTCCATTGTAAACATAGAGAGTCCAGTAGCAAAATCTTGCTCAAAATTATCCAACAACGACTCCGACCGTTCATAGAAGCAGAGCTGACAGATTCACAAGCTGACTTCCGGCGTGGTCGTGGTACACGCGATCATATTTCAAACCTTCGATGGATTCTGGAAAAATGTTATAAGTATCAGAAAAACATTTAAATTTTTTTTATTGACTATCAAAAGGCGTTCGACTGCGTTGAACATAACCAATTATGGAAGGCATTGCAAGAACTAAACATTCCTGTGCATCTAATAGAGATGATAAGATCTCTATATACTGATCAAAAAGCTACTGTTAGAACACAATAGGGAGACACTGAGTGGTTTGATATTGATAGAGGTGTGCGACAGGGTTGCATTTTATCCCCGTTCCTCTTTAATATGTACTCAGAAATGGTAATGAGGAAAGCAGACCTGGAAGAATCAGAGATCGGTGTGAGGATTGGTGGTTGAGTTGTCAACATCCTTAGATACGCAGATGATACTACTTCGTTATCAGAAACTGAGGAAGGGTTGAGACAACTTGTAGAAAAGATCAAGAGAGAAAGTGAAAAGATGGGTCTCCTTCTTAATATCAAAAAGGCAAAGATCATGATGACTGCTGAAACAGAGGATAATAAAATATCCATCGATAGAGAACAATTTGAATGCGTGAAAGATTTTTATTTCCTTGGATCCAAGATTGACCAGAGTGAAGGCTGCTGCCCTGAAATTAAGCGTCGAATCACATTGGGCCATAGAGCAATGTTGAACATGAGCAAAGTGTGGAAAAGTAAGGACATCGGTATTTCAACTAAATGCAGACTAGTCAATGCCATAGTGTTTCCTGTTGCATTGTATGGAGATGAATGTTGGGCAATTATTGGAGGACAATAGATGGGTTCGAACTGTGGTGACGACTCTTAAGAATTCCATGGACAGAAAAGGTTACAAACAGAGAGGTTTTGAAGCTCATAAAACCTGAAATTTCACTTGGAGGGAAGATCAAGTATTCTGGACATGTGTCATGATGTGATTCACTTGAGAATACAATAATGCTGGGAATGATGAGTGGGAAAAGAAGGCGTGGCCGACCGAGGATTATATTAAAACTGTCATACGCCTAAGTTTAGAGCAGTTAAGAAGGAAAGCACAAGATCGGAAAGAGTGGCGAGAGATGACCCATAGAATCGCCAAGAGTCGGATACGGCTAAATGGTTAAAACAACAATAAAATCTACAATTTCGTAGAGTAATTGTAAGTGAAGCGATTCGATTTAAATACTAGTTTTGTATTACACGTCGTGTTTGGAAATATTATTTATAACTGTTATAACTAGGGACGGAGGTTATTGATCCGTTTTTGTTTTTTTTTTTGACAGAAATATCAATTCGTTTGAAGGAATTCATGTAAAGCTATAAAAACATGGACATTAAAGTTGAAAAAAAATAACAATTTTGATCCGAAAATCGGTAATCATGCGTTTTGTCGTACCTTACGAAACACACTGGTGTTTTATAAAATAAAAATTTTGAGAAATGATATTTTAAGGCATAATATCATGTCTATTATTATTAGATTCCTTAATGAAAAAAGTATTTGGTGATTTTCACCAAAAGCAACTTTGATCAATAGAAATAGATTTTTTTTCCTAATATTAATTTAATAACGAAGTGCAACTTCATCACTTTCGCCAAACAGCAAGAATCCTATAAATGTAATTTAAAGAAACTAACTAAAGCACGAAATAGAAATCAATTCTAATTACTGATAAAATGATATTTTTTATATAGACCAGAGCTATTTAATAAAAGACATTTTAAGTTCCACAGAACATTGATTTAAAGTAAAACATGCCTTTCGAAGTAGATACACAGAGAAATAAATTCAACTCTAAATAAATATGTGCTGAAGAGAAGAGCCGAACACAATGAAACTCATACAAACTAATTCTATAATCAGGGCCGGCGCTAGGAGGGTCCGGGGCCTCGGGCAAGATGAATTTTGCGGGGCCCTTTTAATAACCAAAAAAAAAAGGATTCTATTTTAACATTAAAAAAAAACGAAAATCTTATTTTAACAACAAAAAAAACAAACAAAAAACGACAATCCTATTTTCTCTTCTTTCTTCTAACCAGGCGCGGGACCTCAGGCGGTCACCCCATTCGCCACCCCCTAATGCCGGCTCTCATATAATGTTCATTGCTTGTTTACTTCCTTCTTCATTTGAAAGAAAGATTGTAAGATAGTTCTAATCAGATAGCTCATTCCTGTGGCTCTAGAAACTTCCCATGCTACAGGTGGATCTTAAACTGGCTCTTTCATTTTATTATGGATTACCGTTGACATCTGCAGTCGTTGCAGCAGGACTTTTTCTTTTTGTAATTGTCACTTAAATTTTGAAATTAAACTCATAAATAAATTGCTAGAAATTTTATTTTTAGTGATAAAATAAAATAGAACTAATCGAGAAAGCTTTAAATGTATTTTTTTTTTTGTGTGTGAGTGAAAGTAATAATCTACTATTTTTGAAATGGCGTGATGACGTCAGGAACTGGGAAAATCGAAAGTTAACTGCTATACTTAAGGAAGTTACAATTATTATTTTTTGAATAAATAAAATGGCCGTGTGTTAAGAAGACATGATTAGCGTTCTTGCTATTGCTAATGATGGAATTATCGGAAGATGCTATGTCCGATAGAACTAATAGATTACAAACTTGAGTTAGTATATAACCTAATGTTTAAGGTAAAAGGTTGTGTACCTTAAGTGTTAATCAGTTTGCAATAATTGAGTAATATTAAAGACTTAGTAAAGAAATAAAGCTAGGCCTAACAGGATAGAAGGAAGAGTGCTGAGTCGACATAACAGGCAATCGTAGTCCACACTGACCGGAGATTAGATCCTGATGGTAAGAGGTCGTATCAGCGCAGTTAACATTTGCTGGAGTTATAGCAAATGTGTCAACGCACTCAAATTATTGTAAGTAACGTTTCATTTTCTACGTTCGTCGAAGAACATAGCCAGATGACTCACACAGACAAGACGAATGGAACGCGAAACAAGGCAAACATTCACGATTCCGAATCAAAGGATTTTAAAAGGCATTAGGTATTACAAACAGACATATAACAGGGGAATACTATAGTTCACCAAGAGACTGTTAGATATTATTCAAGGCATTTTACGAGTTTGTAATTTGACAGTGAAATTCCAGGAAAGTTTGAAATGGAACAGTGACTGATCATATATTGGGATATTTTATATTCTATAATATTCATGAATTATAAAATTATTGAGCTCTGATTAAAATGCAAGGATATTTAAATTCAAATAGTAAAAGATTTACTATTACGGAATCATTAGCTACAATAATGATGAAAGAAGTTATAGCTACCAAGTAAACTGCCGCTAAATAAATTAGTGAAATTACACAGGTTAGTTCACGTGTAATTCGATCTCAAACAAGTAAAAGGAATGAATTGCATACTAGATGATTAGTGCATTATGACATGAATACACATTAGGTAAAATCATTAAAATTCCATTATTGGTGAGAAATGCATTATCGTTTTGTTAGTGAATCATCTATTGAAGATAAACTGAACTGAATTAACATATAATTACTGAGTAGTTATAAGAAGATACTTAAGAGATCATTATTGTGATTTTAAGTGAATATCTTGATAGAAGAAATTATCCTGACTGAACTATGAACTTTAAACTATAGAAGTGTAATGAATTGTATTTATTTGTTTATATAAATGTTGTTGATTTTATTCAACCTATTTTTATATTTATTTCTTTTTTCACAGCGCATAATTAAGCTCCGCTAACTCAGTACTTGCGAATGCATTTAGCAAACACATCACGGTTATCTTGTTGGGTTCTTAAATTACTAGTTAATTTAAATTAAATTTAAATAAACCTAACATAAATTATCTATTAACTAAACAAAATTATAAATTAAATTATCTGTGATATGCTGTCTTTTGTAATTTATATATCAAGATAGTAAAAAATTATCATCTTACTAAATTCAGTGATGTTTCGAAGAAAAAAACTGCAGGTATATGTTTTGCTTATAAATCCTTTAATTTATTTGTCTTCTTATTGAATTTTTATCCAAAGAATTGATTTTTTTAAACTGTCAGACATTTTTCAGAAATAATATAATTGAAATGAAATTACAGAAATTTTGCTTGGAATATTACAATAATCCTTTTTATTAAGGATTAAAATAACAACAAATATTTTTAATGATTTTATAAGCAACTACATATTTCTCCAACATTCTACAATACATTATATTCATTTTATAACGAGTCTTAAAAAGATTGAATATCTATTAAAAGTTTTCATATTATTCAAGAAAAAAAATCTATATTTGCAATTTCATAATTTAGAATACGAACTTTTCGTAATTAATTCACTATTTAAAAAAAAAAAAAAATTTTTTAAGATATTGAGTAAATTTGATTGTAAAATATTAACCGCTGCATTTGTAATTTACGTTTAGTAGAATCGATTTCAAATTTGAACGAAATTGGTTCCATTAAAATTGAAGTATCTAAATTCTAATAGATATAAATTTTAATAATTACGAACTATTGCTTGTATATCCTCCTATCCAATTATTCTCATCAGTTAATTTCTATTGCCTCAGGTAGTGCTTAACTGATTAGACTCATTTGGAAAAGCCTATAGTTTCGAAAATTTAAAACAAGAGTACTTAAAAAAGTCAGAATTAACTTACCTGTTCGATATTCTTTCGTTGATTATTTTAATAAATTCAGTCTCATACACAGAATTATACGTAATAAATTGGTAAACTTAAAATATATCGTACAAATATATTCAACTGCAATTTCATAGAGTAATTGTAAGTTAAGCTGTTCTTCGTTTCATCGACTTTGGCCAACTATAGACCATTGAAATAGCCCAACCTCATAACGTCAGGCGAAGCTAGTGAAATTCAGTGACTATTCTATTAGATATTATTGTTGTTATTAGGACACATTAGTGACAGTAACTATAGACGGATGTTATTGATCTATTTTTTTTGTTAATTTCTCTCCACAAAATATCAATTCGTTTGTAGGCATTATCTGAAATCTACAACTGCAGGGATATTAAAGTAGCATTAAAACCAACATTATTGATCGGAAAATCAATAATTATGCGTTACATGAATTCCAAGAGTTATCTATCTATATAAAAATGAACGTTTCTTTGTTTGTTTCTTCAGTATGCGTTCCTATTTTCTTCGAAACAAACCTTGATAATCACGTTAAAACAAAACCTGTCAAGCAAATCACTCAAACAAATTTAATATGAATATTTTATGAAAAATCTAGAATTAGAGGTTTTACTTGGTACTTTTGCTAATCATGGAATTATAATACTTTAAAAGTTTTATAATGTTAATAAAGATGAAGACTGATCAATGATTTATAAGAGGAAACAGTGTAATTTTCCTGAGTAGTTTAAGGTAGCTAAAATTTCAAACGTTTTTCATAACAGTATCTTTTTGGTGAATTATGTTTGGTTGTTTGTTTAGATATTTATTGGCCTAGAAATGAATTTTTTTTTTTTTTTTTTTTTTTTATCGTTATAGAGGAATAATATCTTTTTTTTATAATTTTTAGAATATAAATCAAAAATTGCTGATTAATTGCTGGGGCAACTTTTCCGAATAGTGTAAGATTGTTTCATTCATAACTTTCATTTATATCGGTTCAGATGGGAGAAAATTAATACTGCAGTAAACGTATACATTGGGGGGAAGGGGGTGGATACTGCATTTGAGACACCCATTACTCTAAGTTGGACGGATCCTGTAATGATGTATGGCGACGTAAAAGCAACGAGTAGCGTATAAAAGGTATGCTCAGCATCAAGAAAATTGTGTATCAATATCGTTCGCTGGAACGTAAGACAAAAACTTCAAACGACTTTGAAAGAGACATTGTCGTTAGGGCAAGAAGTGCCAGTTCCAGTATTTCAGAAACTGTCAAGATCCTCGGCTTTTCTTGTACAACAGTATCATGGGTGTTCAGAAAATTGTAGTTTGGCCTAAAACACTTCAAACAATAACCGCAACTTTGGACGGAAAAGGCTTTTGGATGAAAGAGGTAGCAGACGACTGGTGAGAATAGTCTGCGATAACAGAAGGACAGCAACACGAGAGATAGCATGGAAATCTACATTTGGCTTATACTCGGGTTACGAGCACAAACAAAACGCCAATTTGAACACAGAACTCGACGGACCTGTCCCTGATTGGTTTTAACACAAGTGAATCACCAACAGTGCCTTTGATAACACAGAAAATCAGGAAAGCGAGCCTGCTTTGGACCCAGGAGCATCGCAATTGGACGCTTGATTACTGGAAAATGGTCGCTTGGTACGACGAGTCTCGGCTCCTTCTCCACCATGCTGATGACAAGATAATAATTAATAATTTCTAAAACTTTTTTTATTTATTTAAACTTTATTTTGTTTACTTCATTAAGAATGAATTAATAAAAACAATTTAATTTATTTTCAATTTGTTTTGAAATTACATTGAAATAATTATGTTATTAATATAATATTGTAGAAATGTTATCAGTTTTGCTTTACCTCGAACGCAGAATGATACAAGAAGAGTTCCACAAAATAAGTAGAAAAGCGAAACAAATGATAAAGGAAGTATTAACATAATAACGAACTAAATCAATAATACAAGGAAAAAAACTGACAAAAATGAAAAAAACAGTAAAACAATAAAAAGAATAACGGAAACAAAAGTTACGAGGAAAATATAAAAAAAATATATTCAAAATAAACCGTTAGCCTTAGCGCGCATCTGCTTGGGTTGGAGCTCAAACTACAAGAATGAAGGGAGAAAACAGGGCTGAAGTTAATTAGGGCACCATCTATTTGCTGGAGGGTCCGAAAGCACCTCGAAAAAATTAACATGATTCATCCTTTCTGAGTTGAGAAGAGGGGGTAAGCAAACTGCAGCCCATCATTGCGATAACGGAGGCACCGTTTTCCCCTCTCATTCCTGTGGTCAGGGTTGCGTATGGGCTAACACTGATAAAGTGAAATTGTATGAATTGGCATTGGTCTGTCAATGAATAGACAATGCTACTAAAATATCTACAATCTTATAATTAGGAAATATGCTAAACTAATTGGTAATTTTAAGAAAGGAAAAATTAAATGCAGCAATTTGCATTGGTGATGTTTAGACAGTGCAGCTTGTGTTGAGATAAAAATGAAGATGCATATAAACTACCGTTGTTGACGAAACAAACACTATTTTGTTGTTAACCATTAGCACAAGGGAGAGGTATTCTTATTGTGTTGTAAAGTTGAGTTCGGTTTTTGGCTTTGCTGTGTGATTGTGAAGTTAGTCTGAGGGCAAAAAGGAAGATAGGCTAAAAGATGGCATACGGATAAACTACACCTGCAAGAACTTTCGGAGACATCTTCGTAGCAGTATCAAAGATTATACGGAAGTGGTTATTCGTAATTAATGTGATATTAATGCTAACTGTGTGTGATATATAATATCATTAATTTAAGTCTATTTTGCAGGAGTTTGAGAAAGATGTATGCAAGTGTTCTAGGACTACTACCATCGAACAGTTAGCCATGATTTGCATTCCAGCTATCCTCAAGAGATCAGACGATTCTAAAAAGGAAATTAATACTGCGAATCAAGCGTATGAATAGAAGAAAGAAAGAAAGTGACTTTAATGTGTTTATAACGAAGGCGAATTAAACATGAGTTAATTCAAGACACAGAAAGTTTGAACAATTTTTAACAAAGATCAAAGATTGAACAAAAGGGATCGCAGTGGTCAACATTCGGACTCGTAAAGCCACTGAGCCCGAAAGAGAAGTTTCCACAACAACACAGGCAAACGCTCAATACCCCGTGAAGTGCAAGCCACCCTCGACGGGGTTGTGAAACAACAATTCAGTGAGCAGTGCCCTGAACCCCTAGCGCATTCGAATCCCCATACCCAGGAGCAATGCTGAAACAAAAAAAAGTAAAATTCCATTAGTTAGCGTTTTCTTTATGCCAGCAATACTATCTTTTTTAAAGTACTTTAAATTCGAAATGGTAATTCTCTAGGCATTTCCTAGTCTATTAAAGTTTTTCTAGACATTTGTTAGATAGTTAACACTTAATTTCACATATATATTCTTTCTATTAGGTTCTAACCACAATGAAAAGTATTAATTGAAATTTATTGTTACAATAATGTAACAGAAACAAAGGAAGCATTAAAAGCATTATTAGATCCAATTGAAGCCAGAGATATATAGACTGTAGATAGACTAAATGAGAGCTAATCATTTAATTGAATAAAATAATTCTAATCCTATTAAGAAATAAAACTGAAACATCTGATCGACGGTTGTTTAGAAATTTTTTTATTGTTTAATCAAAAGAAACAGAAATTCTAAATTTAATGATTCTATTTCCTTTAATTTTTAAAATTGTAATTAAAGATAACAATTATAAACATCCTCTCATTATAAACAATTCGTCGCTGTGAAATCAAACCGGCAAATCTCCAAAATGCATATTTTTTACCAGAGCACTTTAAAGTTTTCAAAATGCCTATTCGCGCGCGTAACTGCACACCGGCCCAACGCCATCTGACGGATTTTTATTTAACTATACGACAAAAAAATAGACAAAAAAAAAAGAAATTTTTTGACACCAACAACTCAAAAACTCAATTTTTGCACTTATGCCGGTTTGATTTAAAAGCAACGAATCGTACTCGTAGGGTGTCCCACGACTCAAACTGCAAAATAGCTAATCAGAACATGAGATTAGAAAATACTGAGACCTTAAATTAACTGATAAATAATAATTGAAAAATAAGGCCAAAGCCCTGAACCTCTTGAATATGAATTTCCAAAGTATAAAGATTAATGTTTTAAAATGACATTTGACAATGAAGCTTATTTTCTTGATTATAGCTGAAATTTAAAAAACATAAATTTAAGATTAAAAAAACATTGGAATGAATAACCTAGACATTGTAATATTAAAACAAATAATTTACGTATAAATGATAATTATAACTTTATAAAAAAATATGATGCCAGTCTATATCACGTTTAATTTCTTAACAGCAATAATTTCTGGAGTTGTTAAGATTTGTGCTTTTTGAGTTCTTGCATCTTTCTTTATGTTTTTCAATGACAGGAATTGGAGACAGATTTCGTTTAGGTTTAAAGAAACCGATACAGGCATCTTACTCCAATGATAGAATTTATGGCATTTTGCCCCTATAGAAACAAACACTGGATCTTACCCCAACTTACTGGACAAGATGCCGGGGGCAACAGCCTAGATCAGATATGACCGAAGGGCGGCTGCTTATCTGTAATCCGTAGTCCTATAACCCTACCAGAATTACTTTAAATTTTTGATTGTTGATACTATTAACGCTATTATATTATCATATGTGAAATAAATAACATTTGCCAGTTAATGCAAAAAGTTGAAAAAAGAACAGTAAAAGCTATTTATTTGCACCAAAACTGGAACAATATTCATTCTAATGGTACATGGAGAACTGGTACAAGTATCACATTTTACGGTTTCCTACCACTATTGCAGCGTCAAAAGTCACATGGCACAGTACCTTGTCCAATATATCATCTTCTCCCAATCCACTTGCATATGCATGTGCTGTGTTACTAATCATTTATATGTGATTCCATGATCTATGCATCGTGAAAATTTCTTTCTGGTGTTACTCTTTTAATGTCCAGCAGTGTAATTTAAAAGTTAGGAATAATAAACTTGTTTTAGTATCTTCATTCATTTACTTTAAATTATCTCATCTTTTTTATTCATTAAAGCTATATTTTATCTAGAGAATTTCTGCACTTCCTCAGGCTTCTTTTTAGGCTTCTGATACCGTGAAGCCTTATATCCCCGGTTTGTCTGTCTGTGGACAAGTATCAACTCGGCAACCACGAGGACTAGAGACTTGATTAGGGTGTCGTTGAAAAGGTTTTGCCAAGAGTATTTCAGAGCGTAGAATTTGTGTCTCTAGCTGGAAGGGCTCCAAGATAGCGATAGCGATTAGTAAACAAATCACAATGCTTCGCAAAGGGCTTCTCATACCTGAATGAAGAAAATTATTTAAAAGTTATTGAATTCAGTCTATTAACAAAGTTTTAGCTAAGAATAACGATTATTCCATATAAATAGAGAGTACAGATTGAGTCACTTTATGTCAGAATAGACTGCGTCGAGACGCGTTCCATACCTGGTGGTGCTTCTTGAAGGTGAGACGAGCTTGAGATTAAATTCTTGTAGAAGTGGTTCTAATTTAGTCGATGTTAAAATGTCTTCGTTAACATGTATTTTAATTTGCACGCAACCGACCTTTCACTCCGCTTATTTATAAGTAGACGTTTTGTATTAGGTTTTGAATAATTTTCTTCATTCACGTATCAGAAGCCGTTGCAAAGCATTGTGAGTTGTTTACTAAGTGCTATTGCTACTTTGTTTAAAATTAATAATACTTAATAATTACAAATGTTTTCATGTGACTTTGTCTTAAAACAATTTACAGATATTTTCATGCGGACTTTGTTTTTAAACAATTTATAACAATTTCTAACAGTTTCATGTTAATTTTACTTTAAAACATAGTTTTTTCTTTCGCTTTAACAATTTGTAATAATTTCATGTGAATTTCGCTTAATTTTTAATACTTTTTTAAAACTTTCTATTAAATATTTATTCATTTACAAACCAGTTGCCTTATTTACGCAAATAAAACTGTCTATAACAAGTTTATAACAAATGTCTCTATAACAAGATTGATTATACAGACACTTGTTTTAGACAGTTTTAATTACATCAATAAGCCAAAGGCTTGCAAGTGAATAAATATTCAATAGAATGTTTTAAAAATATATTAAAAAAAAAAGCAAAATTCACAAGAAAAAGTTTATTGTTAAGTCAAATTCACATGAAACTATTGTAAATTGTTATGAATTGCATGGAAATATTTGTAATTATTAAACTATTAGAAATTGTTATAAAGACGATATGAAAATGTCTGTAAATTGTTTTAAGACAAAGTCGCATGGAAATATTTTACATTATTATTATTATTAAAATTTAAATCTATGTATTATTAATTTCTAAAAAGAAGCCTGAGGAAGTTCAGAAATTCTCTGGATGAAATGTAGCATATAATGAATAACAAACATGAGATGAGATTGTTTTAATATCGTTAAATGGTATCTTGTTGTATTTTCTTGTACTATGAAAGTCCCTACGATCGTAATTTAGGTCACTCAGTGTTAGGTCTACTTGGTTTGAGTAGAAATCAATTGTTAACTATAAAAACAGACTATAACTCTATTGGTTAGTTAGTTGTAATGATTGTTTGAAAAAGATGGATGTTTCGATCAGAATGAATAATAAATGATGTTTCTCTTTGGTTATCTTAGTCATTATTTATAAATAGCTTGAAAACAGAATAGGGAAATTGAACGAAAATTTGCGATATGAATTATTATTATTTTACTAAACAATATGAAGAAGTTTGCCTGATGATATATCGAATGACTAATGTTTTCCACTGAAATATTCATTATTTTTTCTTCTCTTTTAATAACAGAAAACCGAAATGACTACCGTATAAAATACAAAAAGAAAAATAAATTATAAATAATAACATTAGAAGATAGTCATTGGTGGCTAATCTTTACTGAAGCTGTTAGCTCAAGTACAGAATTAAAGAATACTGATAAAACTATTTGGGTTTTGTTAAAAAAGTTCATTGAGACAACTCACTAGTCTAAAAACTGATAATTATTTTTTAAAAAAAATATTTACAATTAAAATTCAAACTAGTTTCTTTCCGATTATTAATGGAGCATCTTCAGTGGATGAGTTCGCTCAACAACGCAGGGTCTTTTTAAAGGCAAACAAACAAAAGTTAACCAGTAAAAAGCTTGGACCGTTGGACTTTTTCTGGAACCCATATTGGTAGATACTTTTTACACAAACACAGTCATTAATACAAAATTCCGTGAGCACTAAAATTACCGATTCTTTACATTTGCATTGAAAGTTTGAAGCTACTTTGGTCTCATTTTTTGTCCACATTTAAAATGTGACCTGTATTTTTCTTATGCTGAACTATATTGTATGATAGATCTTTATTATGTAAAGCTCGCGCATGGTCCGCCATGCCCTGGCCCAACGCTCTTCGGGTCTCATAAATCAACAGGCACACAGCGCATTATATGGACGCCTTTCTCTTTTTCACTATTTACGGGCTCTCCAGTTCGTTTTTTTAACACATTTTTGGTGGAGCTTCGACTTGCCGAGGTGACCATGATGTTGTGTTGTTTGAGTACATTACTAATTTTTGGAAATAATTCGGGATGGTAATGTATGGCTATGTATTGCTTTTTTCCTGTATGCCTCACACTGTTATTATTATAGATGTGGACAAACCAAAGAAGCTTCAAACTTTCAACGCAAGTGTAAAGAATCGGTAATGATAGCGTCCACGGAATCTTGTATTAATGACTGTGTGTCGGTAAAAAGTGTCAATCAATATGTCCGAAAAAAGTGTAGAGATCATTAACAACTAGCCTTTATTAGTTACCTTATTGTAATATCTACCGGTTTGTTCTAATGAATCCCGAGTCCTCTTCTTTTTTAGTTCTGCACTAAAATCCTAATGCCACCAACCCTTCAGTGTTTATAAACATCACCATGTGCGTTTATTTCAGTGCTTCCTATCACCACCAGGTTGTCCTTCAATGTTTACAAACATCACCATGTGCGTTCATTTTTAGTGCTTCCGATCACCGCCAGAGTTGAGCCGACGATCGCCACCAGGTGTGAAAGTGTTCCCGCTATTCTAAGCAGCCGATTAGCATATCACCGACAATTGGTTCAAGGGTCCAAGCTTCTTACTGGTTGACTTTTGGTTGTTTGCCTTTAAAAAGACCCTGCGTTGTTGAGCAAACTCATTCACTGAAGATGCTTCGTTAATAATCGGAAAGAAGCTAGATTGAATTTTAATTGTAAATACTTTTTTATTTTTAAATAATTATTAGTGTCTCAATGAACTTTTTTAACAAAACTTAATTCACGCACGTTAAACAACTTTTAAAATTATTTGGGTTTGCGATGAAAGACATTTAAAAAACTGAGATCTGAAAAGGATTTTCATCTGATACTATTCATTAGTTGTTACTAGGTCCTACAAGATTTAGTCTCATTTATTCTCAAAATCTATTCTGCTTTATTTTCAAAATGCTCGAATTACAGAGAAATTTCCCTAACTTTTATTATGACAACAGAAACTATGTTTTGAAAAACTATCGATTAGATTGCCTGGAAACCCCGTAGGCTTTGACAGCTCTAATATCGTAAAGTATTTTTAGTGATTAAAAATTACATCTACTTTTGAAACCAATTTGTGTGTTCGACAGTGTTGTCTATTGTGTTTTATAACTTATCATTAGGCACAGATAAAAATTTAAATTTTATTGAAGAACTATCAAAAGAAAAATATACAAATGCAAAAATGAAAATATTTTATAAACTAGAAATTATAAGTTGAAAATAACTTTGCATCACAACTACTGGAAACGTTTCATTGTTTGAACTAAGAGATAAGAGTTTTGAAAGAGAATTAAGTCGAAAGGTTGAGAATTAAGTGTTGTTTCTTCATGACTGGGGATATCTTTATATATTATTTCTCAAAAGTGTGTTTGTGTCGGTACGTTATATCTTTCTTAATACTTCATCGAAATCAATGATTGACACATTATTTTGAAGATATGCTCATAGCTAATGACGAAAAATAAACAAAGTGTTGAAAATTAATGTTTTCGTTAAAAAACTTTATTTTAAAAACCTTTTTATAAAAATGTAGAAGGCGTCACCTATTGACAATATGTTCATTTATTTATTTCCACATTACCATTCTTTGACTTTTCAAGATACCAAGCGAATTATTCGCAAGGGTTAATCTTTTTGATAAAATATAAAAAGCGCCATCTATTGACAATGTGTTTAACTAACATGCACGACAGCTTTGGACTTGGTTATTATTTCTGAAATGTTGTTTTTGTTCCGAATTATTCGCACAGGTGAACTAGTCAATAATTAATACCAAAGGAGAAAAACATTTTTCTACTCTAAGAGTTTATTTTTTTTTATACATTTAGTTTTGTAATGAATTTTAATTTGATTATTGTAATAAAATAATGTTCTATAAAAAAAACTTATATGGTGATAGTATATTGAAAGAGATTTTTCAAAAAATGGTGTGAAAAATATTTTGATTTACCTTCTTGAATTTTCTAAATGCCCTGTCGCAATTTCTTATAATGATTTGTCCACATGTAAGCTATCTGGGGGCACGGCAGTGCCCCCACCAAGACGAGCCGAAGGCGGGAAGGGCACCACGTACCTTTTCTCGAAGTGTTTCGTCGTATATTCGAACCCTCATAGCTTCGGCCTGGATAATTCTAGAGAGCTCAAATTTTCAGGATAAGATGCAGTTAGCAGACTAATGAAATACGCGAAGTTTCATTTATTTGGCTTTTATACTTTGGATTTTATGAATACCTAAAATACGTCGATTCCGTCACTGACTGACTGACTGACAGACTCATGATCATCAAAACCTCTAGGGTACTTCCTGAAGTCCTAGAAAGCTGAAATTTGGTATGCTGGCTACGATCAGCACACAAACAACAACAAAATTAAGAAATCCGAAACTTTCACCCTCCAACCCCTTATAAAGGGGGATCTGGTTATCTATTTTCAAACCCTCATAGCTTCGGCCTGGATAGCTTCGGCCTCATAACGCTTTCACTGTTAAAAAGTTATCAGATCTCATCTTACAAAAAGAAATGAAATCCCACCCAAAAATTTCATGTAAAATAAGTTGCCAAGACTCACATGCTCATAACGCTTTCACTGTTAAAAAGTTATCAGATCTCATCTTACAAAAAGAAATGAAATCCCATCCAAAACATTTCATATAAAATAAGTTGCCAAGACTCACATGCTCATAACGCTTTCACTGTTAAAAAGATATGAGATCTCATGTAGAGCCAAGCCCCTCACTCTACAAGGCCTACCTCTACAAGCCCTAACTCTAAAAACCTTTATCTTGGTCATGAAATATGGCTTGGCCGTTTCATGGAACTATTTCATCCCACCCAAATCATTTTATGTAGAATACGTTGACAAGATGCTCATAATGCTTTCACTGTTAAAAAGTTATCAGATCTCATGTAGAGCCAAGCCCCTCACTCTACTAACTCTAAAAACCCTA
>JAFIDM010057639.1:77599-115997 GCA_023159025.1 Thereuonema tuberculata | reverse complement strand
CCTCCCTCAGGAAGTCATTATGGAATGAATACAAGAATTCCCATAGATGCACCTCTGGAAAGAAACTGAGATGGGTTCCCATGGCCTCCCTCCGGAAGTCATTACGGAATGAACTCAAGAATTCCCATATAAGCACCTGCGGAAAGAAACTGAGATGGGTTCCCGTGGCCTCCCTCAGGAAGTCATTATGGAATGAACTCAAGAATTCCATAGAAGCACCTGCGGAAAGAATCTGAGATGGGTTCCCGTGGCCTCCCTCAGGAAGTCATTATGGAATGAATTCAAAAATTCCCATAGAAGCACCTCGGGAAAGACACTGAGGTGCTTTCCCGTTCCCGTCCTCAGGCAGCCAGGAATGGCTTCGGTCCGAAGAGAAAGTGAAGTAGAGGCTTACATACACAGGAAAGGAAATTGAAATATCTGAGCCACGCCCGGGATTCGAACCCAGATTCCGTCAAAACGGTCTCACGGCAGACCGCCGCCCAGACCGGTCGATCATGCCGGAACTGCAAAGCAGATATCATAGATCTTTAAAGTTATTTGCATTTCAATGATTACTTACATCATCTGTAACTCTTACACAACAGTGAATTATTTATTCTGGAGCAAGGCAACGAATCTTTCTTTACTAGAGCCACTTAAGAATCAAAAAACACATGCGTTTTATATGCTTTCTTTATTAGAGACGCAATGTGGAGCTTAATCACGTTTCTATATTTGCTTATTTTCATGAATTAACTTCATTAGTAACCAAATAAAAAATATAAACATATCGTCAGTTCTTGAATACGTAAAATTAAAAAAAAAGATTTATAAAGTATTGTGTAATTTAGTAAATAAAATATTTCAATTAATTACAAAAAAGAATTGATAGGTTAGTGTGAGGGAATGAACCAATTACAGTGTTTCTATATTTACTATTGTGAAGTTTCAAACACTACTTCTTTCTTTGCAAAACATTAGAGCGATAATGTTTGTTCTTTCTCTAAGACTCGTTAATTCGTTATGTATACAACTCGTATGTAAGAGAATGAACCAATTACGAGTACAATTTTACTGTGTCCTCTATTAGGAACTAAAGCTATTAACTATCTGCATAGTACAAAAACGTAAGAACGATGATGTTGGTTTCAAATATCTGTCATTGGCTGCCTCCTATTAATGGTGAAATATTTCTTTCTATTTTCTAAACTTCCCGTTTTTATGTATTGCTATAGTTACGTTATCCTATAAATACATTTGTTATCTATTTACAACTGTTCTACGAGGTTGTTTACATTTAGTGAGATTGATTGATGCAATTAATCATTGTAAGTTTAACTTCCATGTTAAAGAAAGACAATGATGTTATTCGTTGTGTTCGTTGCTCTTATCTTTGGTAAATCATTGATAATTCGTTGATCAGAAGGTTCGACAAAGCAAAGCTTCTCCTTTCCCTTTGAATGTTATGTAAATCCTACAATGACATAAGAACCTTAAACATTCAGGTACACACAAATTAAAAATGTAAATATAACGTTAGTTGTTGAATACGACAGGAAAAATCACGGACAAATGTTTCCATCGATATTTTATGAAGAAACGAAAGTTGCATGAATGTAACAACTAATAACAATAACATGGACATCACACAAAAAGTATGTTCAATCGGTTTCGAAGTGGGCGCCTTTGGCGGCGATGCAGAGCTCCAAACGCGACTTGAAATTTTCAGCGATTGGCCGCAGGGCCTCTGGGGATAATCGATCCACTCCCGGCGCAGAGATTGCTTCAGCGACGTGACACTTTTGTGTCGCTTTGCACAGGCCCTGGACTCCAAAATTGACCAGACGCTATAGTCCATTGGGTTGGATCCGGTGAGTATGGCAGCCATTCCGCAGACGAGATGAAATCCGGAAAATGATCCTTGCACCAGTTCTGAGTCGTTTTCGCCTTGTGGGCCGGAGCGGAGTATTGTTGGAACTTCCACTACGTATTGCCGAAGTGCTGCTGGGTCCACGGTAGAACAACGGCCTCCAAAATGTCGCGGCGATACACTTCTTGGTTGATTTTGACCCCCTGTCCACGAAAACGAAGGGAGGGGGGGTCTTGCCGCTGGCGCAAATTCTTCCCCAGACCATCACCGACTGCGGATTTTGGACGACGTCGTCCATCATGATCAAGCTCCTTGAACCGGTTGATGGCATCGGAGACGGTCTGCCGAGGCACGCTAAGCAGACGAACAATTTCGCATTGACGTTTTCCAGCACGAAACAGCTCCACAATTGCACCACGTTTGTTGGACATCCTAATACAAACCATAATCAGCAATAAATCGAAACTACACACACCAGTACATACGAACACAGGGAACCTTACAAAACAAAAATCAGTTGGATACAGTACAATGCATTCGCGTCAGGACGTATCAAAATTTGTCCGAGGTTTTCCTTGTCACCCGGTAAAAGTTTAAAAATAAAGATTTCTCATAATACACAAATTTAACGTTCGTGGAAGTCAAGTTGATGACAAAAAAAGATATGAAAACGCACACAAATTAAAGATTCACTGAGCTATGTTTGTATAGTTTGTACCAAGAACCAAAGACGGAACCGTTTCGAGATTCCTATCTCTCATGGGTTGGGTTTTGTCCATTTGTTCTTTGTTTATGTTTCTTTTGGTTCCACTGAGCTGTTGAGTACTGGAGGAGCTCAACCATTGAGAGTTAGGAAACGGTTCCGTCTTGGAATCCCGGTACAAAATGTGCAAAATACAGCTCAGTGAACCTTTAATTTGTGTGCGATTTTATGCCTTTTTTTCTGATCAAAAATAAAGATTGATAAAGTATAGTGTAATTTAGTAAATAAGACATTTCAAATCAATTATTAAAAAAATGATATGTTCGGTTAATATAAGTGAATAAACCAATTTCAATGTTATTAGAAAAAAATAACATTGTAATTGGTTTATTCACTACTTTCTTTGCAAAAAAAGCGCATAATGTTTTGTTTAATGTTTCTGCTTTCTCTAAGACTCAATAATTCGTTATAAATATAAATCATATGTTTAGTTAGTGTAAGAAAATGAACCAATTACAATGCTATCATTGTAATGACCCAATGTTTCGCTACAGCTTTCTCCCTTTCCAATTTTTTATTTTCATCATCTTTGTATGAAAAATCTTCGGTAACATTTTTGCCTAAATGCTTCTTTGTCTTGTCGATCGAATATCCTCCAGATGCTTTATAGTGCTCTTTTGAGTCTCTTCCCGCTGGCATTCTTCTTACCTAACGTTCCTATCTCGACTCTGCTTTGATTCTTTCCAGTCTTTCCTCCATTTTTACTTTATCTGCCATCTTTTTTTGTTCCTCGTGTCTTCCGGCCTGTCAAGAGATGTTTTGTTTTGGGCGACGAAACTATAGGGGATACAGTGTATATAGAAGGATAGTGAGAAAAACAGTGCGCATGGGACACCCGAGAAGGGTGGTCGGCCAGTTATTTTTGCTCCCCTCTGAATGCTTAATCCTAACAAAGGAAGGTAAACTTTGTTTCAAGCTAAGGCCGCTTGGCCCATCTCTAAAAGGTGAAGGTTGAGATCCAATGAGAAAGCGAGGTTCAGCAGTAGTTCGCAGCCCCGAGGTTTCCATTGTGTCTAGTGTTCTGCGAGTTGTTACCGTTGCGAAATTAGACACGACATTCCGCGCTACGGAAGAATCGTTGCGTCAAAGGAGCGTTCTTCGAATCCTCGGGGCTTGTAAAGTGAAAGTGTGTCGCTGCAAACAGAAGCCGACGATCCCGTCTAAGCTATCTACGCTCGGCAGGGGACAACTCTTTGATTGACCAGGAGTAGAACTTTGACTCGCATCACCGCTCCCGGGAACTTCCACGAACTGTGACTTTAGGTGAACGCTGTACAGTGGTGGCGCGTAGGAACGCCACAACACCAAGTGCTACTTGTATTGGATATTTATGTGTATTTATTTTATTTTACATACTTCGAAACCCCGGGCTAATGTATAATCTCATTATAATCATCTATTTGTAAATATATATTTGTTCTTTATTAAATCTTTTTATCCCAAACTGGTTTTCCCGCTTTATCGATTGTGTAATTTACTTCCTGATATTTCTTTTATTTATCGATTCCCGCGTTGGTCAACGTTGAGGGAGAGAGCTGAGTTAAGTTGTGGGTTCCCAGGCAAGTCTCGTCAGCTAGCCCTCTGCTCCGGCTAGACTGTGTTGCGGCACCTTATTTTACATCCCTCTTCCTTGTTTACAAAACATCACCCTTTTTTATTTCGTAAATCCTAAAGGAGGTAAATTGGGCGCTAACTCTAACTCTTCAACAGATCTACCGCGTGACTTTTCATATCTCTTAACCCTTCCCCTACATGTTCGCTAAAGAACCACGGCGAAATTGTTTTCTATTGTGCACTTTAAAACTTTACTAGTTTCTTTGCAAAACATAAGAGCGATAATGTTTCTTCTTCCTGTGGGACTCCATAATTCATTATGAATACAACTCATATGTTTAGTTAGTGTAAGAGAATGAACCAATTATAATGGTATTATATTTTCTATTATGAACTAAAAACCTTTTCCTATCTGCATTGCAAAAACAAAACATAAGAACGATGAAAGAAGGCTTCAGAATACCGTCTCTCGCCGGAGAAACTAGTTGCTATTGTATTTATTATAGTTATATAAATATTCATCATTTTAAAAAGGTGTATGGCTCTAATTTTGATGATAAGTTACTTCAGTACACGTAAAACAATTACATTAAAGAACGATGATATTGGTTTGAAATATCTGTCATTCGCTGCCTCATATTCATATTGAATTATTTTCTTTCTATTTTCTAAACTCCCCCTTATTATCTATTGCTGACGTTACATAATCCTGAAAATACATTTGTTATCTATTTCCAATTCTTTTAAGAGAATATTTAACTTTCAGTGGATTGATTGGTGCTGGTAGCTTTCCAAGTTTTCCTTCCGTCTTAAAGAAAGGCAGTCATCACTGATTCGTTGTTTTCGTTGCTAAGTGATCTGATCTTTGATGAACCATTGATGATTAGTTGATCAGGTTTGATATGGCAAAGCTTCTTCTTTCCCTTTGATGTTTAATAATAATGTTATAAGGCCTGCCTTATAATGAAATTTGTATTCTTAACGAATTAGTCTTAGAGGAAAAAGCAAGCTTTTTTATTACTCATATACACTTGAGAGCAGAAAAATCGAACTGCTGCATTTTTTTACTTTTTTTTTTATTTCCCTCGCGATTCTTAATTTTTTTTAATTAAAATAATGTCAATTTAAAGATCGTTTCATCATCTATCCAAAGATACCACTTAAGTGTATTTTCCCTTAAAAACCAAGACAATAATAACAGTAGAACACAACACCCCAAATTGATAAAATCGAGGAAAAATCGAATGAGGGTCGTAATTAAGGCTACAGAAGGGCTACCCGTTATTAATAAAGATTCTTTTACAAATGTTGTATTGAATTTCGTTTTAATCCCCATTTGCCAGGCTGTACGAAAACGAGGATCTGGGATAGGCTAGGAGATTCCTCCAAAAAGCAGTCTGCTGACACGCAATACACACTTAAGTAGTATCATCAGATACGTGATGAAATGATCTTTTAATTATTTTGTTTAAAAAATATTGCGATTCGCGAGGAAAATAAAACAAAAAGTAAACAAATGTAATTAATAACAAGTTAATTGTGCGCAAAGTAATTAAACATCACAAGAAAAAACATACGCGAACAGAAGAAAGGAAAAACTGATCTGTTTTTAGTCCTTTCGATACCGATAATCAAATACAGCTGTTTTAGGTTTCCAAGCCATCTTCAGCTGGATTCGCCGAGTATCTTAAGCAGGCCGCACACGATGCAGCTTTTGCTGTGCAACTCGATGCAATTAAGTTGCACGAAAAAAGTTCAAACGACAGTCAGGGCGCACACGATGCAACATTCTTTGCGCCGCCGTTCGGACAACAAACGAAGCACACCACGAATTTGAATGACGTCACTTGACATTACGTCATGGAGACTGCAGTGATGTCCTTCCAAATCTAATATGTGTGATTTATATTAAACATATGAGAAATATTTTTATAATATTATTAGCCGGTATGTAATCGCAGTTGATGGCAATAATGCGATTCACGAATAACAACACCAACAGCCAATAATAATCCATTGCTCACTAGAAACAATGACGTCACATGTCATTCCTCGATGGCCTCGGCAGTTTCCGGAAATGGTGAATGAGCGACAATCCGCTTCCGATGTGAAAAATTCAAAAAATCTAGGTTTTTCAAACGCTCTGATACATTCTGCCGCATTAAATTACTGCATTTACATATAAACTGTATTTATGTGTGAAAGAAACTCGCAGTACTGTGATATTCAATGTGTATTCGCTAATCGCCCATCTGAAGCGAAGGAAATATGTTTAGACGCCATGTTTCCCCTTGAGCATGACGTCACGACTGACGTATTCCAACGCTGCACTGTGATTGGGTAATTCCATGCAGCTTCCTTGCAGCTTTCGGAGTTGCAATCCTCGCCTTTGCAGCTTTTTCTCCATGCAACTCCGGTTGCAACTTGGTCCATGCAGCTCAAAAAACGCTCTAGGCCAAAAGTTGCACATGCAACTCGGGCCAAAGCTGCATCGTGTGCGGGCTGCTTTACAGTCAGTGATCCCATTAAACATAGAAAGTAAACAATAGTCAATACGGTATTTGCCCTCCATATAAAAATACAACAATATATAAATTAAGAATGAAAAAGGGCAGAGATTTTGTTGTTGAAATGAAATTAATATGCAATTATTATAAGGAATATGTGCATCAAAAGAATGACTGTTAAAGGACAATTAAACGCCAAGTGCGTAAGCGAACTATCTTTGTTTAAGGTCAATTGTTAAGATAACAAAGAGTGCATCATACACGTTAAGTTATTGGGTTGTATGCTTTTCGACATTGCAGTTCGTGTTCCGTTTTTACGAAGTGACGACGTTAAGATGAATTACAATCCACACGATGTTTAGGACTAATGAAATCCATAAGTATCTGCCGTAATTATGCAATCGAAGGATAAGGAAATATATTGCAAATTACGCGATTATTCATTTAAAGTGTGAATTAAGGATTCTCACTTCTAAAGGCTTATAAGACACTAATTCTCTTTTTACAAATGTTTTACAGGAAATAGTCGTTGCTAGGCAACCCAACGAATAAAGGAATTAGCTCTACAAAGGACGTTTATTCACAGAAGCTTATTTTATGAATTTCAGGATTATCATTAAGTATTCCCAGGAAGTTAAGGAACTGATGATTTATATCTGGATCTATTGTAAGTTATATATTTCCATTTATAATTAAGGATCGATAATTTCGTGGATTAATTCAAGTCGCCAAAGAATAAAGATTAAAGATTAATCAAGAGATTAAAGATTATTCAAAGATTAAAGATTAATCAAGAGATTAAAGGTTATTCAAAGATTAAAGATTAATCAAGAGATTAAAGGTTAATCAAAGATAAAAGATTAAAGTGTAAAGATCTAAGGTTAATGATCAACAAGGGATTAAAGAATATGAGAATACGGATTAAAGATCTATTATCAAAGATTAAAGTTAAAGATTATGCTTGTCGAAGAATACTCAAGTTAGGAATAAAGATGTTATTCTAATATAAAGTTTAAAGTAAAGAGCACAATATTAAAAGAGGAAAGTAAAGTATCTCGAACTCTTATTAAAAGTTAAATATTTACATATGAACATTTAAGGTTAATATTTAAATAAGGAAGTTAAAAGAATCATACAAGTTTGATTAGAAAAGGACATGATTTCCAAAGAAGTAATTTAATTGTAAGAGAACTGTTTCAACAAGAATTAAATTGTTATTATTTGAACTTTAAGTTTATGTGTAATTAATCTGCACCTAAAGTTAAGTTTACAGGGGTTTATGAAATTCCTTCAAGACAAATTAGATTTTTTGTTTGGAGAAGATGCTTTTGTTTTTGTTTTTAAAGTTACACTAATAGTAGCATCAAGAAATATATATATATTGGGCCTATTAAGTCTATTTTATTATCTTCAACATAATAGGAAAGGTAAATAAGATTTCCCACATAAGAGAATCAATAATGATAATAAGGATAGAGTAGGATGTCCAACAGATTTAATCCCCGCTAGCAACTGCTTAGTTTATGAAGGTTTAAGTTGTAAAAAAGAATATATTTAATAACAAGTCTAAGTGCGAAAAAAATAATTAAATATCACTAGAAAAAAAACATATTCGCACAGAACAAAAGGAATCACTGATCTGTTTTTAGTTTTTCGATCCCGGGAATCCGGTACAGCACCTTATACAGCACTTATTTTTCGCATGTTAAACATATTATTAAATGCATTCTTTTTTTACAACTTAATCCTTCACAAGCTAAGCGGTTGCTAGCAAGGATTAAATTTCTGCCCTTATTAGCTTTTGCCATTACCTTGTTAGCTTTTGTTTTGTTTGTTTTTTGGGATCACTGACTGTAAGATACTCGGCGAATCCAGCTGATGATGCTTTCGAAACCTGAAACAGCTGTACTGGATTCCTGATATCGAAAGCACTAAAAACAAATCAGTGATTCCCTCTTTTTTTGTGTGTATATGTTTCCTCTTGTGATGTTTAAAAAAATGCAACTGTGCGTTTTTTCTGCTCTCAAAATGTATAACCTGATCAAATTTCTTGTTTAAAGAAATGAAATACTGTAAGCCTAATAATGTAGATATTTTTCAAGGAAAATGAAGTTCTGTTTAACATTTTGAATCCAAAAATCTTTATTTGTGGAATCTGTTGACATTCTTTCTATTTTTTATCACCTTAATGCATTTTTTTTATCTTTTTTTTGGAGTCAGTTTTTAAACAGAATTGTTAACAGTTCCTAAAAAAAAGGTATTTTCCTCTAATTTAATTTATTTGTGTTGAAGACTGGATTTTATTTCTGCTCGAGCATCGAATATTTCAAATTTGAATTTCAACATTTTTGTATCCAGGTTTAGAAAATATCCTACGTGCTTCACTGCAGTTTCAACTGGTATTTTTTTTTAAAAATATACATAATTTCAATAAAAAATAGAATGTTGATCTTTGATTATTATCAACTTTTCAGGAAAACTAATGGATTGATTTTTTAAGTAATTTATTAATTATTCATTTTTTATGACTTTCCCTTGCTTTGCTGGAAATAAAAAACAGCAGCCATTTTCTACCAAGACATTGTATATCGACGTTGCAAGCCACCATCTCAGAACATGGCTATCATACAGATATCCATCCATCCATCAATAGTAATTCTGTCTGGAGAAAGATCAACAATCCTGTGGAATTCAGGGATTCCCATAGAAGCACCTGGGGAATGATGCTTAGGTGCGTTCCCGTTCCCTTCCTCAGGAAGCCATCAAGGAATGGCTTCAGTCCGAAGAGAAAGTGAAGAAGAGGCTGACAAACACAGGAAAAGAAATTGAAAGCCACGCCCAGATTCCGACACATTGTTCTCACGGCAAACCGCTGCTCAGACCGCTCGGTCATGCCGGAACGGCCAAACAGATATCGTAGATGTTTAAAGTTATTTGCATTTCAATGCTGACTTACCATCTATCACCCTTACACAACAGTGGAATATTTACTCAGGTGTTAGGCAACGAATCTTTATTTATCTAGAGCCACTTAAGAATGAAAAAGACATGTGTTTTATTTGCTTTCTTTATTATGAACACAATGTGGAGTTTAATCACGTTCCTATATTTGCATATTTTCATGAATTAACTTCACTAGTAACCAAATAAAAAATATAAACGTATCGTTAGTTGTTGAATACGTGAAATTTTAAAAATAAAGATTTATAGAGTATTGTATAATTTAGTAAATAGGACATTTCAGTCAATTTTTTAAAAAAAAATTGATACGTTAGTGTAAGAGAATGAACCAACTACAATGGTATTATGTTTTCTATTAGGAACTAAAACAATTAACTATCTGCATAAGAGGGAAAAAAACATCAGAACTATAATGTTGGTTTGAAATTTCTGTCATTGGCTGCTTCGTATTAATGGTAAATTATTTTCTTTCTATTTTCTAAACTCCCCCTTTTATCTATTGCTGAAGTTACATTAGTCTATAAATACATTTGTTATCTATTTACCATTCTTTTAAGAGATTATATAATTTTCAGTGAGATTGATTGGTGAAGTTACGTTAGTCTATCAATACATTTGTTATCTATTTACAATTGTTCTACGAAGTTGTTTACATTTAGTGAGATTGATTGATACAGTTAATCACTGTAATTTTCCCTTCCGTGTTATAGAAAGGCAATGATGTGATTGGTTGTTTTCGTTGCTCTTATCTTAGATAAACCATTGATAATTCGTTAAGAGCAAGGATAAGTGCTCTGATCTTTGGTAAACATTGATAAATAGTTGATCAAGAGGTTTGACAAAACAAAGCTTCCTCTTACCCTTTGATGTGTATGGAAATCCTACCATACAATGACATTAGAACCTTAAATATGCAGGTTTAGTTAGTTTTTATCCTTTTAATGTGTTTAAAAAATATCTTAAAATATGTTTGTTGGCCTCATTACGTTTTTTAATTATGATAATTACACCTTACGCGTGTTAAATTAACAAATTGTTTATTGATTATTTTTACAAGTTTTCACTTCAATTAACTGTATTTTTCGTCCCTTATAATTGTCATTTATATCAGCCTAATTCAAATTATTTTGTGAAATTACACACGGTTTATTTGAAAATTAGACACGGTTTATTTCATCTATGTGATCAAAGGTTGATGAGAATGATTGTAATTCTACATTATTTTCCTACAGATCAGCTAATAACTAATCAATCAATGCCAATAATGTGGCATTAGCAGAATAATTCAGTTTTATGAATAAGTAATTATTGTATAAGGGAGTAATTTCTTATTATGTTTGAATTTCAGTTTCTTTTCTTAAGTAAAACTTTTAAACTAAAACTAAATCTGTCATTACGGACTAAACTCGATTCTCTATTTGTGTGTTTTTATCACGCTAAAACGGCTGAAACGATTTCCGTAAAACTTAATATAGTGTAAACATAACATGGTCTTTTTTATTTTGATTCCCACTTCTCCCATTCCTTAAACATCACTCTGAAATCTATACAGTAATTTAATTTAATTTTGAATGATACCAAATTTAGAAGAAATCCAACTCTCCTAAATTTGGTATCATTCAAAATTAAATTAAATTACTGAACTAATCCAATTAAAAATATGACCTCGATTTATTTTGGTCTCCACTCGTCTCTGTCATTTTATAACAATGATGCTTCAAGGCTGCATGTTCAGTCCCCAATACTCGGTAATAACTGAGTGTGTGTCTTTGTTGGTATAAATTTCTGTTCGTTATTCTTAATACAAGAATGACTCCATAAGACTTTTGTTAAACACTAATAAGGACTCAGAAACTTATTAAAGTATCACGAAGAAAAGATCTGAGAAAGATTATTAAGTGCTTGAAATTTCTATTCTTTCTAAATTTCTTTAGCCTATACAATTCTTCAATTTTTTCTATTTTTAAATACTGCTTATCTATACATATCATAAAAGATATGTTTTAAATTAATTCTATCCCAATACTGTATCACTTATCTCTAAATCTATACTTATGAGGACATTACTTGTTTCATTTCAATAATGAACATTAGTCCTTTCTTATCAAACTAAAAACGTAATTGTGTTAATCTTTTTTTCTAAATTGATATGAGTGATTCTTATCGTTTTAGGAATCACGTGATAATCAGTTATGAACAAAAGCTCAGTTCCCGAGATCGTATTTTTCCGCTGCTGCTCAGGAAACTATTCGTTTTGCATTTATACCGACTCAATGAACTTAATTATACAGGTAAGAAACATTTTACTTTACTGAAACATTATTCCATTGAGCCAGTGATTGGTTCAATATCATTTCAATTTATTTAATTGCTTTAACTTCTCTTTAATACTTTGATTAAATACAAGAAAAATAAAAATACATTCCGACAACAAAACAGAAATTTCAATTGAATTCGATTAGCTTTTTAGTATCTATTCTATCACTTTTATTCTTAATTCTTTTAATTCTAGTTTGTTTGTTTTTGCTATAATTACTTTCTTGGTAATGTCTAGAGAAAACGAAATTATTTAGCGAGGTTCCAAACAGATAATTAATACAAAAACAAAAAAAACTAATGATACAAGGATAATGAATGCTTGAGATTCATTTTCGTTTTATCATTGGAATATGATGAATAACTTCACCGAGTTCGAAATTCGAGGAAAATAGTATTTTCAACATTTTATTCAAGAATTTATAAAATCTCTTTACTTAGAAATAATGATCTCTATCTATTTCTTATTTGAAATTAAAAATACGAAAGTCATTGCAATTAAATCTCAGCCTGGGAATGAAAGTAAAATATTATTAGTTTAAAGTTGCATTTCGTTTTAAAGCTGACAAAGAATGCCTCGAAGTTCAAATAGATTTTGTAAGAACAGATTCCCTTTTAAGTTCAATAAGTTACTCTATGTCTTTAGATTGTTAGTATCTGAATCAACTACCTTTCTATTTTACTAATAATTCTTTCTTAGGACAAAAAATCTCAGAAATTATAGAATCAAATTGTCTTAAATTACATTTAGAAAGTGTAGCACTTTCAAAATTCTATAATCTATGATGATTGGATTGCAGTAGTCTGATCGTCCTGAATAATATAATATGGAAATAATCAAATCATCTAATATATAGTAATTGGCTAAGTTCGTCTGTCTGTCTGTCTGTCTGTCTGTCTGTCTGTAACTCGATATATTAAAGCTATTAGGATAGATCCAAGGATTCTCAATGGTACCATTGAATGAAGGGTACTCAATTGGATGAAAATATTAGTTCATTTTGTCATTCCATGTTGTTTCCATGAAATTTTATCCTTGGGAACTGACCTAGACAACTGAAATTCTAACAAAACATACGTTCAAAACCAAATAATTTTGATACCACTGCACCTATTTTAATGAAATTTGGCATACTTATACAGTTTTTTACGCTGATTTCGTAACTCAAAACCATTTTTGTCGTAGAAGCTTCGTTCACAGGTTAGCGCAGTATTTAGATTAGATTTTTAAATGCCTTTCGGCATTATGGGTCAAAAATAATAATTATGCCATTCTTACTTTTAGTAAAATTTATTTACAAGGACAAACTTTAGATATGGTTGGTATTTATTTACCAGAACCTGTTTTTAGTTATGGACAGTTATATGTTGCTATTTCTCTAGCACCTCGTGCTTGCGACGTCAAAATCAAAATTCTTGACCGAATAGATCAAGGACATCTGATAGAAGGATCTGATGCTTTTTTACAAAAATGTAGTTTATAAGGAGATATTTACTTTGTAGTTGATAGTTGATAATAAAATGATTTTTCAGGTTTTTTTATGCCTGTCGTCCGACAGGCTTTGCTGCTAGTATATACATAAAAAGATGGAAACAAAGTATTGTCTGAATAAAGAATAAACTACAAAGAAAACCTACCTACACAATACCACAAATACCAATGATTATATCGTGGCATCGTCAGTAATCAAGTTGCTAGTCTTTTATTTCATGAAACATGAAATTGGAATCAGAAAGAAAGGACTTTTTTAACGATACAGACAATACAATGTTAAATCCTTAAGGAAACATCGGTTGTTTCTGAAGTCTTTTAAGCAATATTTCAAACCAGCAACAATTCCTATGATCTGATTCACTGTCACTTCAAAATACAAACAAATTAAACATCAACAAATGAAAAAAAGCACATTTGTTGGTCAAAAACCATTCCATTTTTAGGAGTTTTATTAATAAGCAATGTATTAATAAATATCATTCATTTCTAATACAAAAACTTTATTATTATTATAAAGATTCTAATTATTTATTATAAGAAAGTGATTGATCTATAGTTTCTGAAATTGTTTTCTTTATCTCTTTATTTTGTTTATTTTTACTACAATTATTATTTTCTTCTTGAGTTTCAACATTTTATCTAGCATCTTAAAAAAAAACTTATTTATAACTTATTTAATTTTTTTTCTCTGATTATTTAAATTCTGGAATCCTTATATTTTCTCACAATAAATGCTTCTCTTAAAAATTAAACTGAATTAATAAAACTAAACTCATTTTTCAATTATCAGATTCACAATAAAAAACAAATAACTTATATAATCTACATTACTATATAAAAATCTTTCTTTTCCGATTGTCCGGCGTAGTTCAACAATTGAAACAATATTGCTTCCATTGTCTGGCGCTGTGAAAACATGGCTACACTGAAACTTTCGCGACGGGAATCGAACCTGTAATCGTTTGAGCCGCAGTCAGACGTCTTATTCATTAGGCCACGGGGACTACATTCATATTGTTGGTTCGTATGTATGGCGCTATGAGAGAACAGCCAGAGAAAAAAATAATAACCCATTAATTTTAGCCAAATAGAAAATTAACCCACTAATTTTAGCCTTAATAGCCTAATAATTTAAATGTGAATGTTTATTGTTTTAGCTTCTCTCCGTTCACAAAAAAGGGGTAAAATATCACTTTGTACCGCGAAACCGCTTGGAATCGTTTTTTCTTGGTGTATCTCATACTTACCAGGGGGAGGGGCTAGTTTTATATAAAAAAAAGAGGTAATTTAAAAATTACTATATTTATGCACAGTTGTTTGGTAGATCTAGTTGGAGGACTGGCCTGTGAGAAGTGAATCCAAAATAATTGTGTTCATATTAAGAACGGCAAAGTTTAGGGAAATAGACAAATCGTTTTAACATGACATGTGGAAAAAAAGGCAAACAGAGAAGAAAAATATTCAAATAGTGTTGGGATAGACAAAACGTCATTAGTGCGCATGTCTGCGCAGATGAAGATTGAATCTGGATTTCCGGAAGACTTGTTATTGTAAGTAGACCAAGATGTCGTCAACCAAATGTAAGTAGGTGTAAGTTTTAAATATATAACCAAATGAAATACTCTGCTGACTTTATTTAAAACATAAAACAACAGGTTATGTGCCAGATAACCTTCCAAATGCGCCTGAACTATCTAGAAAAGAAAATTATTAAATACTTTGAAAGAAAAAAGTGATAAGCCTTTAAGTCTAACTTTCGGAACTGACGGAGAAGTGCAAACGGAAAGATGCATAGAATTATAGAACCGTTAACGAAAGACAATTTTGATATTTGGAAGATAAAAGTTCAAGCCTTACTTATCAAAAATGAATCGTGGGCACACGTAAATGTTAGTAGAATTAAGCCAAAACTTTTAGAAGGAGATTCTAATTCTCAAAGAGCAATCGAAGACTGGACAATAGCTGATGAAAAAGCGAAAGCAGATTTAATCCTGACGATTAGTTCGGCGGAACTAAAACGAATAAAAGGATGTGCCACATCGTATGAGATTTGGGAAAAGTTGCATCAAATCTATCAGTCGCAAGGACCTGCTCGGAAGGCGATGCTACTAAAGAGATTAATTTTGCTCAAAATGCAAGAAGATGAAAATATGAGTGATCATTTGGACAATTTTTTCGACATCGTAGATAAGCTGGAAGAAGTGAATTTAAAGCTTGTGGATGAACTACTTACAATATTACTGCTGTATAGTATCTCTGATGTGTATGACTCCTTCAGAATAGCAATAGAAACTCAAAAAACATTACCTACTCCTGAAATACTTAGGATTAAGATGATGGAAGAGTTTGAAGCTAGAAAGCGAGATTACTTGAACAGTGATTCGACAGATGCAATGTACGCTTGCAGAAAAAATACAGAGAGAAATAAAAATTGTAATGAAGAGAAAGTTACAAATAAAGAAGAGGTCAAATTTAAATTTAAATGTCATAGATGTAGTAAAGTTGGTCACATGGCAAAAGATTTTAGAACTAAATTACCTAGTAAGAGAAAACAACAATCTACAAGTAACCATACAACGAGACACGTTGAAACATCAATGGAAGTTAACGCTGTTAATTAGAAAGGAAAATGGTGTCTCGATTCTGGTGCATCATCTCACATGTGTGCAGATAAAGGAAGTTTATTAAACTTGAAAAAGCCGGAACATCAACTTTAAGACTAGCAGATGACAAGACTACAGAAATAAGAGGAACAGGAACTGTGAAAGTGAAGGTAAACAATAACTCAACTGTTAAGCTTCACGATACGTTGATGGTACCTGACCATCGATCGAATTTACTCTCAGTGGGGAAAATGACGAATTACGTCTCAAAGTAATATTTGAGCAAAGGGATAAAGCGATTGTGATAAATCCAAAGAATAAAAGGAAAATAATGTCTGCCAAATAGAAAGAAGGTCTTTATTTTGTATCTGAAATGAAAGAAAAGACCAGAATTGCAGAAAAGGAATGTAATTCGATTCAAGAATGGCACGAGAGGTTTGGACACCTAAATGAAAGGAATTTAACGGAGTTAATGACCCAGAATAAAGTGTACGGACTAAAATTTGATACAAAGGAAAAACTAAATCCTTGTGAAATATGTATCAAAGGGAAACAAACCCAAACACCTTTTCCAAAGGCAAGTGAAAACAGATCTGAACAAACGTTGGAATTGATTCACACAGATATTTGTGGTCCGATGCCAATTCAATCCCATGGAGGCTCCAAATATTTTGTTACGTTCATCGATGATAAGTCACGATGGTGCAATGTTTACTTCTTGAAGAAAAGAAGTGAGATCTTAGACATTTTTAAGCAGTACAAGGTTTCAGTTGAAAATTTAACTGAGAAGAAAATTAAATGCTTAAGATCGGATAATGGAACTGAATATACTAGTGGAAATTTCAGTAAATTCCTACACGAGAATGGAATTAAACGCCAGTTGACTGTAGAATATACACCTCAACAAAATGGAGTAGCGGAAAGAGAAAACCGAACTCTAGTCGAAATGGCCAGATGTATGTTGATCCAAGCTGGATTACCTACAACCTTTTGGGCAGAAGCAATTTTTACTGCAACCCACATTAGGAATAGATGTCCTTCACGAAGTTTAAAAGGTGAAATTCCATATACACTGTGGAAAGGCAGAAAACCAACAGTAAAATATTTTCGTATTTTTGGAACAAAAGCTTTCATACTTGACAAAACACCCAACAAAGGAAAGTTCAAGTCAAGATCAAAGGAATGTATTTTCATTGGTTACTCGCCAGAATCAAAAGCATACAGAGTTTGGGATCCAAAGTCAAGAAAGGTCTACCGAAGTAGAGACGTCAAGTTTATCAATGAATTCCAACCAAATAAGGAAATAGAAGACATCATTGATGACGAATTTTTATTCAAACGGACAAACACCACCAATAAGGAGGATATTTTCTCAGACGAAGCTGACAAAGACGTCGATCCACAAGATGTACCTAAGGAAAACGTTCAGAAAATGAAGAAAGGACAAGGTCGACCAAGAAAAATTCGATCTGGAAAACCAGGAAGACCAAGGAAACAATATGTGTCCTAATACGTCAGAAGAACAGTCTGAAGCAAGTGAACAAGACGTTCAAATTAACGACGAAGAAAACCAAAAAGAATCAGCGAAAAGCGAAACAGCTGAAATGATTAGAATTGGTGAATTCGAAGATCCTGTAACAGCTAAAGAAGCCCTTGTCTCTCCCGAAGCAAGTGAATGGAAACAAGCAATGCAAAAAGAATATGAAGCATTAGTCAAGAATAAAACTTGGACACTCGTTGATCGTCCAAAAGAAAGACAAGTTGTTGGTTCAAGATGGATTTTAAGAACCAAATATAAAGCAGATGGATCAATTCAACGCAGGAAAGCAAGAATCGTAGCAAAAGGTTTTCACAAAAACCAGGAATTGATTTTCAAGAGACTTTTTCTCCCGTTGTTAGACTGGAATCGATTCGATTGATGATGGCTATAGCAGTAGAGTTGGAACTCGAAGTGCATCAACTCGATTTCGTCAGTGCATACTTAAATGGAGAAATCGAAGAAGAAATTTACATGGAAATTCCGGAGGGATTGGAAAGCATAATGCCAGGAAATATTTCGAGAACAACCTTCGAAAATAAAGTTTTCAAAATACATAAAGCTTTATATGGTTTGAAACAGTCGGGAAGGCAATGGTATAAGAAACTCGACTATGAGCTGAAACGAATGGAGTTTAAACCATTAAATGCAGATCCCTGTGTTTTCATAAAGAAACGGCATGAAGAAACTACAATAATTGCAGTTTATGTTGATGATCTATTGATCGCTACAAGCAATGTCAAAACCCTACAAACAATTAGGAAGAATTTGGCAAAGTCATTTGAAATGAAAGACTTAGGACCAATGCATTATTGTTTGGGAATACAGTTAAAACAGGACATGGAGAAGAAGCAGATTACAGTGAATCAAAGTAAATATATTCAAGATATATTAAAGCGTTTCGGAATGGAAAATTGCAAGCCAATTTCAACACCCCTCGATCCAAATAGCAAGTTGGCGAAAAATGCGAAGCCAAAAACAGAAGAAGAAGAAAAGGAAATGAAGAAAATTCCTTACCAGAATCTTGTCGGTTCATTAATGTATTTAGCCACATCCACACGTCCTGATATCTCATATGCTGTAAGAATTTTAAGTCAATTCAACACTGACTACAACCAAGAACATTGGAAAGCAGGAAAAAGAGTCTTATGCTACTTAAAAGGGACAGAAAACTACGGTTTGACATTTACAAAAACCAAGGAAGAATTGATCGGTTTTGTAGATGCTGATTGGGGTGGAAATACCATCGACCGAAGATCTATACTGGTTATATCTTCAAACTGGCCAACGCAGCCATAGGATGGGAAGCTAGGAAACAGCGAACAGTCGCCTTATCAAATGCAGAAGCAGAGTATATGGCAATAACGGAAGCTGCAAAAGAAGCTATATATCTCAGGAAATTTATAGCAGAAATTACGGGAAACTTTGAAAAGCCAACCATACTGTTCAACGATAATTCCGGTGCCAGATACATGACCGAAAACCCAGTTTTTCATAACCGAACCAAGCACATTGATATCAGATATCATTTCATCCGTGAAGCAGTGCAAAATAAACAAGTGACTGTAAAGTATTTACAAACAGAAGAAATGCCTGCAGATGTAATGACAAAAGGACTGTTTACTCCAAAGCATGTAAAGTGCATCCAGTGTATTGGACTGTCAATGATACCCTCATGAACTATTGAATTATGGACTGTTTAAATTAAAGTTTTTAATTTAACTAATGTCTTTTTGAGGGGGGGTGTTGGGATAGACAAAACGTCATTAGTGCGCATGTCTGCGCAGATGAAGATTGAATCCGGATTTCCGGGAGACTTGTTATTGTAAGTAACCAAGATGTCGACAACCAAATGTAAGTAGGTGTAAGTTTTAAATATATAACCAAATGAAATACTCTGCTGACTTTATTTAAAACATAAAACAACAAATAGAATAGAAGGATTTTATATCCCTTACATGTTCATTCAGTTATTCTACCACTGAAGAGAACTATTTATTGTTTTGAATATAAAATTTCCTTAAAAAAAAGAGCAGAACTTAAATCTAAAAATAAAAACATCAGAAATAGTTTACAAACAGTGGAGTTCCTAGAGCAAAAGTTATTTACATTCGGTAAACAATACTTTTTTCAACTTTTTAAGTGATTATCTCGATTATCTTTAATGTTATATACGCAATTTCCAACTAATATTGTTTTTTAGAACTACAGTAATTACTAAATAATCTGAAAAAAATAGTTAATTTTTGAGAGAAAGTTTTTAATGAATAGAAATTCTTTTAATGAAAGCGAAGCTGAATTTCTTTCTAAATTTGGAAATATACATAAGATTAAAATTAAGAATGATGTTAGGAAACTTACTGAAAACGGGTTCAAAGACTTGGTAGTTGACGCCCAGGATCAAGTGTGTTCTACGAGCAACTTGGTTTGCGTCAAATTTTCCAGCCAATACAAAGCATCCCAATTAATGTCCATACTTCGTTATTATATTCCTTTTCTTGGAACAATGTAGGAATCATCATCCTCTTCAAAACTCACTGAAAGTAACTAGGAAAGAAATCTTTTTATAAGACAAATAATTTACATATTTTCTCATTATTAATTGAGGATAATCTATTAAAGTATGTCTTTGATTTCAATAAAAATGAACTAAGATGAAATAAATTAAAATACTTTTGTAATACTTTAAAATGAAGAATCTCAAGAAAAACTAAAATAAAATAATTTCCTAATTTATAAAATATGGTTAGAGACTTCCTTTTGTTCCATCTGGGCAACGATGCATCTGTATTAGGACATCTGTATTATGCATCTGAATCATTTCTGCATAAAATCTATCTTTCCCGTTAAATATTTTTTTTTATAATTTTTTAAGACGTTTCGCAACTGAAAATAAAATTCTTTAAAATTTTGGTGTGATTCTGCAAAAAAATTCTTATAAACAATTGTAGAATTAAGCTTAAATAATAAATTATTTAAAAATTATAAATAAAATTAGATTCTTAAATTAAATTAAAGCTTTATGTTACTTTACAACAGCACAGCAAAAAGTAACAAATGCTTAAGGTAATCAAAAGTAACATTAAAAATGCTTAAAATATTATCAGAAATGGGAACTACACTCATGGACAAAAAAATTAGACCACCAAGAAGGAGTCGTCAAAATGAAACGAAAATTTACATACGTAATGACTACTTTGATATAAGTAAATGATAAGAAAATCAAAGAAAAAGGATAATTAATTTCAGAGAAAAAGGCAAAAGAACGGAGGAGTTAATACCCCGTTGGACCCCCTCTAGCGCGAATGCACGATGCAATACGATCGGGCATTTAGTCATACAAGTTCAGTATGATGTCTTGAGACATTTCGTTCCATATTTGCTGTAACCTTGCCTCTAGTTCGTTCAAACTCGTGGGATGCCCAACTCGTCGTCCCAAATGATCCCAGATATGCTCGATTGGAGACAAATCTGGGGATCGGGCAGGCCAAGGAAGGGTAGTAACAGTGCGGAGACAGTCTTGTGACACCCTTGCCGTATGAGGCCGAGCATTGTCTTGTTGAAAAATGGCTCCTGGGAGCCGTTGCATGAGTGGCAACACATGTGGTTGCAGGATTTCATGAACATACCGCTGGGCTGTCATGGTGCCACGGAACAATACTAGGGGTGACCGTGTATTGTAGGCAATGGCACCCCATACCATCACACCAGCTGTGGGAGCGGTGTGTCGCTGTACAGCAAAGGCAGGATTGAAGCGTTCACCAAGGGCTCTCCACACACGAACACGATTGTCATCACTGCCGAGATTGAATCTGGATTCGTCGCTAAAGACGACCTGGTTCCATTCCGCTGCAGTCCAGTTTCCTCGTGCGCGGCAAAACTCCAAACGGAGGCGTCGATGGGTGGGCGTCAAGGGCAGCACACGTAATGGGCGCCGCGATACCAACTGTCCTTCAGCCAGGCGCCTTCGTATGGTTCGAGAAGACACAGCGGCCCCTAGTGAAGGTGCTACCTGTGCCTGGATGGCGGCCGATGAAGCAGTTGGCTGTACGCGTGCATTTCTGACTATGTGGCGGTCTTCTCGAGGAATGGTCTGTCGAGGGCGTCCTGAGCCTGGTCTTCGTGTACATGACATCTCTCGGGTCCACTGGTCCCAAAACCTCCTCACAACACAATCAGAGCGGCCTAATTGACGAGCTACTCGCCTAGCTGACCACCCAGCTTCCATCATCCCGACGATTCTCCCTCTCTCAAACTGCGACAACTGCGTATACTGTCTTCGAACACGGCGTAATGGCATGTCTAGCCATTACGCTAGACATCAGCTCTTCCTTTATAAATGATTCAGCACACTCAAACAAGCTTTGGTTACCTGTTTTATACTCCACAGAGTACGATGATCAACGCCCTCTACCGGCTATACGTAATGCGCAATCACGCTGCATTTCTAATCATTTGCATATCTCCCCGACATGTACCTTCATTGCAAGTTTCGTTACGATCCCGCAATTATTTCTTGGTGCGCTAATTTGTTTGTCAATGAGTATATTTTATAAGTAAAGGGAGGAAATTAGTTTATTGCAATATTAAAAATAAATATTACTGATGCTAATATATTTCAAATAATAAAATATCGGGTGAGCAAAAATGACAGCAGTGGGTTATTGACTGCTCCGCCGTGTAACAATCGATTGCAGCTGCCGCTCACCATGTTGTGTTGTTGACAACATAGCGTTCACAGGTGAGAAAAAAACCGTACTGTGCTTCAGAATAATATACAACGAGATTTTCGCAACAAATTTCATAAAGACCCTCCTGCCAAGAACTCCGTTCCTAAATGGTAGGATCAATTTAAGCGAAGAAATTGCATTTCTAAGGGCAAATTGTAGCTGACTGACAGTCCCTGAGGAGAATGTGCACGGCATTCGGGACAGGTACCCGTCGTAAACCTAAAAAAATCAACATGCAGAGGAAATGCAGAAGTGGGAATCCCATAGACGACTGTGTGGCACGTGTTGCGGAAATGACTACCCATGCGTCCATGTCGCCTGCAGAGGCTGCAGCATTTGACACAGAACGACCACCGTCTTCGCGAGGCAATCTTGTCAGGCAATGTAACAGCGATATGAAGTTGAGAATTTTGCGACCACCATAATCTTCATTGACTAGGCCACCATGTTAGTGGAAGAGTGAATCGGCACAATGTGCAAATTTGGGGAAAGGAGAACCCTCATGCTTACATGGGGCACGTGCGGGATTCCCCGAAAGTGAACGTTATCTGTACCATTTCGGTGAACCCATTTTTCTTCGCAGAAAACACTGACAGGCTCCAACTATCTAGACATGTTAACGGAATGGTTGTTACCACAGTTGGAAAACGACACGGAAGATTTCATTCTGCAGCAAGACGGGGCATCATCCTATTTTCACTCAGCCGTACACCAACACCTGAACGAACGGTTGCCGCAACGGTGGATCGGCCGTACAGGTGCAAATGATCTACAGCTGTTGACGTGGCCTCCCCGTTCTCCAGATCTCACTGCCTGTGACTATTTCTTATGGGAGTATGTAAAAGAGAAGGCGCCCTTAGGTCGTATAGATGGATAAATGCTATTTAGCGTTTGGGAAGACTTTCAGTATCGTTTGGACATTTTTGGTGTAAACAGTGGTGGCCAAATCGAACATTTATAAGCTATGCATACAAAAAAAAAACTTTAACATATATTCTATCTAACTATTCATCGCATCATAACCACAATAGCGATGTTACAGAAAATTTTTGAAATAGTTCAATTCATTTTTGCTCACCCTATATAATGTCCAAATTGATAATAATGCAATTTCAAAAATGTCCTGGTGTTTTTTTTTTCATTTCTAGATTTAAAACCAAAGCGTTTTTTTTTATTCTCTTGGAGCCAAAGACTCTATTATTATATGTCTTTGTTTGGAGCATTCACAAAAACTGAGATTGGAGAAAAGGACTTTGAATTAAATTATGAATTGCATTCGCTTGCAATTTTTACTCTTTTATTATTAAATCTCGCAATTTTATTAAACAAAATTCACATTTATTTTAATCGCATCTTTATTTATTTATTTATCTTTTTATTTGCTCTGTAATAAACAGGAACGTCATTTTAGGGAATAGTAAATAACTCATTAAATAAATGTAGACTTCTATATAAAAACGAAAATTATAAACAGATGTAGACAAAAAAAAAAACAACACTTTTTCTTCATAAAATAATCCACAAATTTCAGTAGGAAAACTCACTTAAAAACAAAAATTTCCTGTTATCAGTAATGTAAAAAAACATATATTTATAAATTTATATTTGCATGCTATGTAATTAATTTAAAATATATTTTATTGTATGTGATTGTATTTTACAATCCATTTCACTAATGCTTTTTAAATGAGGAAATTATTTCATTTTCGTCTATTTTATTTTTGTCAGTTGTTTAATTTTTAAAATTCTGCGACCATATTTGTTATTTACTTTGGCTATTTCAATTTCATTTTTTCCTTTTTTTAAATAGTTTGATCATTTCTAAGATGATCAAACTATTAAAATTCATTTAATATTTCTGCGTAATTTTTTATCATTAAGTTACAAACGAATTTTAAAGAGAAATGAATTTCATTAAACAAAGAAAAAAAAACAATAAAACGCACAAAACTAAGAGTTCACTGATCTATTTTTGGAAATTGTGATACCAGAAACCCAAGATGGACCATTTCTGGTTTCACAGATCAGTGAACTCTTAGTTTTGTGCGTTTTATTGTTTTTTTTCTTTGTTATGATGTTGTATACACGTTAATTTTATGTATAGAATTTTATTAAATACTGTAACTTTCCTTAAACAGTGTTTATTTATGTTATTCTAAATAATTAATCATTTGGAAATAGTTATTTATTTTCTATTTTTATTTTAGCATTGACAAAAGTCAACAGCAAAAGATAAAGGATGATCAGCAGAAGATCTAGGTTTCGAAATGTAAGAGAAAAAAATATTTCTTCATTTATTAGAAAATTTAATATTTTTAAATAGCGAGAGAGAAAACTCATCGAATAATAGATGAGATAGAATGAAATAAATAAACTAATATTTATTCTTTTGTACATTTATTGTATAAAGCTAAATATTATTTATTAATTCTAATATCTGCTAAAGTTGAAAACTTCGCAATTTTTTCATTTTTTATTCACACATAAATTCTTATCTTAGAATTCTCTAGAATTACTTTCACTTCTAAATCACTCGGAGTTCTCAACTTTAAAGTATCTTTCGAAGCGTTAACCTTAAGTTGAACTTGTAGCATTACTAAGTTGAATTCCTTAGCTGGATACATAACTAGAATTCACTGTATTTAAATCTTCACTTTAATCTATCGTCGCATTCTTTATAACTTCTATAGTTATCTTTAATCTTAGACGATAATTAAATACTTCAATTTACTTTCTATATCTTATTCCAATATGGCGTCGACTGTTCCATGCTCTGTAGCGCAGATGATCTGAAATAAATAATAAAAAGTTATTTACAGATCTCCAGATAAAATAAATAGATAAGATCCCAGAAATATCTTTGCAAATATACATCTGTGTTCTTAGAATACAGTCGGACCTCTATTTAACGAACCTCTATTTTGCGAATTTCTCTATTTTGCGAACTTTTCTTTGGAACCAAGAACATTTTGTTAATTTCTTCGTAAAATAACCTCCAAATAGCGAAGTGCATTTTCTATTTAACGAACTTTTTTGTGGTTTCTTTGTCAACAATTATAATTCGGCAAGTCGGAGGACGAAGACGAAGACGATATTCCCTTAGAGGAAATGAAAGAAATGTGGATACGGCTGAGGGAAAAAGAAGAAATTAACGATGATGTGCTGATTAATGATTATCTTTCACTTGATTTTGAAGTTGAGACTCCGGAAACACTAACTGAATCGGATATTTTGGACAGTGTGAAAAATAAAAACAATACATTTATGAATTGCGATGAAGATGAAGATGATGAAAATGGAAATGATCATGATGCAGAAATCAAACAACCTTCGTATGATGAAATGCTAAAATAATTTGAAACAATCCGACGCGGATTACAATTTTGAAGAAAATACGCCTGAAGAGGTTTTTGGTGCATTGCAAAGGTACTATGACGTACTATGCGCGAAAACACTTTTTTCAAAAAAAAAAGGCCAAAATTTACAGACTTTATTAGTAAAATTTAAGTATGCATGTGATAACGTATGCTTTATGTCATCAAAATTATTACTTTTTAATAATATTTATTGTTTATGTATTTTAAATCTGTTTTATTTGGTTTAAACTAATTTTAAAAGGTGAATCTCTATTTAACGAATTTTCCATATAACGAACTTTTTTTCAGGATTTAGCGACTTCGTTAAATAGAGGTCCGACTGTACTTCCTTCCCTTGACCGTTTGCCAGGTTTAACATCATAGTTGCAATCAAATAATAAAATTGGATTAATTCTTTATCTGTATTATTTATTCTGGTGCAATATGTATATTGTATTTAGCATTCTTCATAATATATGTAATCTGAATAAATATAACTCTTTATCCTATAGTATCTCTTTCTGAAATTCCATTTAGAAACAATGCTTTGGAACTCATCTTGTTGACTTCCTTTTCTTCGAAACGCGATGGACCATTCACTGTTTTAGTAACAATCACATATCACACTACTGTTTTAAAACATGTTCACATTTGTTGTCCACACAATTGCGTTTCCTTTACTGTTCAAACTGTCAATGCTTTATCTTTACTCAAACAACTTAGATTTCTACAGATATTATATGATATAATTATATATGATATTATATAAAATCATTAAAGAAATATAGCTTTTAAACTTACAATAACGCACTAAGGCAACAAAGAAAAGCAAAATGATTTCGTCTCTAAGCTGTCATCGGTTTCAGACTGAGACTGCTTTTATTTTGAGTTCGCACTGGCGGTGCGCCAGTACCTTGTCCCAGGCACTGCCGGGTTCACATGAATTTACTAGGGAATAGAGAACCCACAAAACAAAGAATTAATGCAATAAATTAAATTTAACGTATATAAATATGTGTAAAAGAAAAAAAAAAGTGCCCGGGACAAGGAATTTGAGGCCGTTCTGGACACGGTACTTTTTTATTGTTGTGTTGATTTGTTGGGGTGCCATTTTAGGAAGCTGAAGTGGTATCTCTTAACTTTGTCACGCACTCTAAGCTATAAAAATAGTAAATCTGGTTGATGATGCCTAATAACGCAGAAACAGCTGTCCCAGATTCTCGAGAGGGTAGCTGAGAATGCGAAAGAACCTTATTTAATTGCGTGCATCTTCATTTTTTAAATATCAAAATTTATTAATATAAAACCTTTTTATCATAAAAACCATTACTTTTACTTTAAAACGAAACTTATAATCACAATTTCCTACAGAAAGACATTAAAAAAGTATTTCACAATAAATAAAAAGATTCAAATTAAAATTACAAATTTTTAAAACTGAAAAGTGATCGTTTAATATTGTTTTATGATGAAAAAGGATTTTTTTTTTAATTTTAAACAATCCTTCTTTAATTCTTCAGTAGTTTTGATTTTTCAAGAAAAAGCCATATTAAAATCATTGAAAAATGACAAGTGTGTCATAAATATTTCCATTAACGACAGTTATCTCTAAGCTACATTTTATCTTCATATAAAAGTAATACTAAAAACAATTTTAAATACAAATTTTAAATAATATTGATTTGATTTCGCAATTTTTATATATATTCCTTTCGTTTTTTTAGGTTGTTGCTTCGATATACTATACATTCGTAAGTACAAATATAATAGTTTCTTTTACAATAACTAAAACAGATATAAAATGTAAATGCAGTTTTCTATTTTGATTTTACTATCATTTTAACTTTTCTCTTTATATTATTAGTATATTCGTATTAATAACTGAGTTAACATTTGTAAGGTCATTTGGTTCATGTGAGTGATTTAGGCTCCGTACAAGTCCGATTACATGTGTCAATGTAGATTTAATCGCCGGAATTCTTTTATGTTCTTTCTTCTCCGACTTCACATGTTTCTGTCACAAGGTCAATCGAAAATACAAGCCACATTGACGACAAGAAAACGACAAGAAAAGACGTAAAGACGGGCAATTTTATATATATACAGGGTGCTTCAAAATGAATATTGCAAAACTACAGCTATTTTATTGCGTAACTAAACGAATCTAACACAACTTTGTTGTTGTTATTATTATTATTATTATTATCCTTGAATAATAATAGCACACGCTACCCCCCCCCCAACTGGCAAAGTCAGGACGACGCTAGGAAATCCGGCTGGGTTATGAGAATACACATCTCGTTGAGACTACCACAACTTTATTAATATAAAAAAATCTCATTAACTCTCCAAGTTTTACCTATACATTACAAATTCTCGATGTGAGCCTCGTTGGTGACACGGCAGATGTCGAGACGGTAGTACAGTTCTGCCCAGGCGTATGCCAGTACATCCTCTGATATCACCTCCACTGCTTTAGTGACGTGTCGTCCTTGATATAGACCCACAGAAATAAGACGCAGGGTGTTAAATCTGGCGATGAGAGAGATGGCCTGGAACACTCCACACCCAATTGAGTTGTTGTCTCTTAGCTCCGACCAATGTCAGACCAATAAACAAATTCAGTGCCATTCAATAAATTTAAAAAAATTAAATGATACGGGTTAACTAGATTAATAATAAAAAAGAGGTTTAATAATAACAGAAAAAAATATATTTATATGATAAAATAAGGAATATACTGAATGATGAAGATAATTAACGTGCGGGAAATAACATTGAAAATGTGATCAACACCGCACAATACATATAAAACAAATATTTAAAAAAATGATATGTTTCGAGGGCCCGAAGTTAACGCCCCTCTTTCTCAAGACTACAGAAACAACAAAGGAACGTTTTATTATCGTTAATAAAATACATCAACCAAACATTAATTCCTTAGTGACATATCGACAATGATCATAGATTAAGAAAAGAATTCAACTTATTAAGTTGATTTTTGATCCCAGTAGGTGATTTTTTCTTTAAATGCTACCCCACTTGGCAATATTTGTTTTATACGTATTGTGCGGTATTGATTTTCATCATAAGGAATATACCTTACCCCGGGATTACACACATGACTTGGAAGGCGCCTCAACAGAACAGAGTCCGCCGGAGATGGCATACACAGTCCGTGAAAGTTCTCGAGGGAAAGGAGGGAAGATCGTTGACATCCAGGCCGCACAGAAACTGGACGAAGAGAAGTCTGCACCAGTGGCTAGGAAGAAGTATTCTCCAGACGAGATCCAACAACACTCGGGTCTTGGGGCCGTCACTCTGTACTCTACCTGAGAGACTAACTGGACTCTAAATGGCTCTCTCGCATCGCCTAGCCACCCAATTGCAGGCAGATTTGCTTCTAGGATCAGTGTACCATGACGCTGGGAACTTGGGGACGCACATTGTGAAGACTAACCCACGGAGGTAACTGGGGTCACAGAGCTCTGCGTACTAAGCTGACTCAGCCAACGGAAAGATGGAACTCAACCCAGGCTTGGTTTCGGCGCGATGACAGATCTCCTATTACTTCTCCGATGTGATGACCTCTCAGAGGGGCAGCAAGGTATCCGGTTGCATCTCTTCTCGAATGCCTCGTTCACTCAGTCTTTTCAGCACTACTCGTCCTTCAAAGAGAGCAACCATTCTAAGGGCAGCAAATCACTGGCCACCTGCCGTCTCCGGATGTTCGCTGTGCACTGTCTATTTCACTGTTCTCCTATATGCAGTGCGCCCCCCCCCCCCCAGTAGTGACGTCACGCAATGCAGAAGACGCTGGTCTGTCTACAAGCACATCTGTTCAAAGTATGGGAGACGGGAGGAACAAAAGGAGATGGCAAAAGTAAAATGAGGGAAACCTGGGAAGCAATTAAAAGCGAATCCCAGATGAGAAAATTAGGAAGATGAATAGAAAGTTAAGTTGGAGACGGACGGAGGTGAGGTGATGATCAGAAAGTAAACAAACGCCGAGGCTTGCAAAAAACGTGAAAGGAGGTTAACGGCTCTTCCTTTCTTCCTCAGCAGATCGGATGCCAGATGAGAAAGATGCTCAAGGGAGCACTACAGGGCATCTGGAAGCCACCTGTTAGAAGAAACAAAGGGATTGTTGAAACCAATGCCTGGGAAAATGAAGGAGATAGAAAACAGTTATGAAGACTTTCTTTCAAGAATAAAAGGAAATGAAGGGGTTGAAGATGGAGTTAGATGTAGCGAACCTTGGGTCGTTACATGAGCAAAACTGGTTAAATGACAAAGAGAAAATTTAATATTAGTTTAACATAAGCAATACAAAATTATATCTTACCAAGGAGTTCTCGTCAGAGTAGGATCCTTATAATGATTATAATAAATTAACACATTAATAATACTAAATAATTATTAAAATGGCGTTTCAAAGCACCTAAACAGAACAGTGTCCACCAGAGATAGCACACAGTTCATGGATGTTACCGAGGGGAAGGGGATAGTATATTAACGTCCAGGCCGCACAGACTGGAAGGCGTTGCACTGATGGTTAGAAGGAAGGGTTCTCCAAACGTGACCAATGGTACTCGGATCTCGGGTTCGCTGCTATCAGAACTCTGCATTAGCAAAACACTGCTCGCTAGCATTGGCGTACCATTCAATTGTAGTTAGGTGAGCTTCCAAGGTTCTGTATGTGGCAAACCGAAGACTTGAGAGACGCACCTTGAACAGACAAATCCAAGGAGGGAACTGAACGCTAAGAGGTTCACAAACATATTTTTTTTAATGCACAAATGTAGTATCTTACAAATGTACTTAAACTTCAATAGTTCAATAGATCAACTGAGTCCATTTAACTGAAATAAACTTTGTCCTTTTGAAGTGGAGCACCAGATAAGTTCAAACATAAATAATCTACTTGATTACAAACCTCACTGTTGACTCTTCAACTTGAGATAATAATATCAAAGTACTAATACTCGCTGAGTATACACGAAATTAAAGTTAGCTGAGGTGAGTAAATTCCAAAACGTAATAGTTCCTTTATCTCACACTGTTAATAAATCACTATATAGTATTACTTTTTCTATATATATTAGCTCATAAGAATTAATATTCTTCTTAGTAATACATATTAATTGCACTAACACTTAAAACTTGAATCGACGCATTAATTACGAAGATATATTTATCACTTGAAATAATCTTCGAAAACACAAACTAAACGAAATAGTAATTCTGTTCCTTGAACTAATTTACGACGCACTTTTAACTTTAAACGCTTCCTCGTTTCTTCAATTCTCGGAAACACTTTCACTAATAATTTAAGAAAGGTTCTATACTCCCAGTTCGTAAGTTGACTGCGTTGCATTTCGTTTCACTATTTCAGCCTTTGCTCGGTCGAACAGAATTTCCAATAATGTTCACTTGGTTCCTCCAAATATTAGCTTTTACCTCCGACACAAAAATCCTTTGGATACCGTAATGCAGATGTCTTGACTTGATCTGATTGGGTCCGCTTCTGGATCAATCGGTATGTCTTCAGAATCGAGGTTTGACGTCATTGTCTCCGCTAACTATGATTACGAACCGGATTAACTTCTTGACCGTATCAATGCGTTCGCTGTGAGCTTCTCCACGTTGTGGCTTCTCTGTCGTTGCCGCTTTCGAGTAACTGCATCGCGTCACATCTACATCAGTATTGTGTCTGTCTTCCACTGACTTCTGATTCTGACGATTCAGTAGCATCTGACTTCTTACTTGTGACTTGTAACTTTCCACTGCACTAATTTGTGACTGACGACCGCGCTCTTAACTGACTTCTGCGCTGCGCTCTCTCTGCTTACACTGCTCTGGAATCGAGGCTGTCTCGAGATAAATATTCAAATTTTAATAAATAATATAAATAATAAATATTCAAATTTATTTCAAATAAACTTTTAATTTTCGTTTGAAGCCTTTTAAAATAAAATTTTATATTATTTTAATTTCAATTCATAATTGGAATTTAAATTAAGCTTCAGGAACTAAAGCGCATTTCTCATGGCAAATCGGACAATAAATTCATCATACGGATTGACTGCTATGCAGTTTTCTGAGGCCATTTCACATGACTTCGAAATCGTAGATAATTTTTCACAGGAAATGACATTAATATCCGGTCTTAAACGGAAGCGGAAATTACTTTAATTGAAGCAAAGAGAAGATAACAATCGAAAATGGAAGCTCCAGTTTCGCGTTCTTGTTTTTTAAATACTCAATGAAAGTATATGACACTTTTACAAATACTGAGAGTTACACTGCTGAATCGGCACCGACTTAAAATTGAATGGGAGCGAGCAAGGATTGAAAGGGATGATGGAAGCAATACAAAATTATATCTTACCAAGAAGTCCTCGTTGGATTATAATAAATTAACACATTATTAACACTAACAAAAGAAAATGGCAAATAAAGTGAAGTGAGCGAAAAGCGAAGAAGTCAAGATGATTTTTGAACTACATTTATTGACATCTATAGTGATACCCAATCTGCAATTAAGTTAATTGGAGACAGCTACAACCAATATGAGTTGTCTCCACTAGCCTCAATGAATTTTCTATACGCATTAACTAATCAAAAAAAGCGCCTAAAAATGTAGAGAAACATCAAAAGTACAGGCCCAGTATTTACATGTGCCATCTCAAAACAGCTCAAGACATCTCGGTAAATTACCGATCATCAGTTGAGAGCGGTCACTGTAAACAACTTATATTAACCTCAGTTTTAAGTAGGAATAAAATATGTAACCTACAAGTCTAAACTAATTACAAGATGTGCACCTCCGTATTAAGACCTGGTTGTTTGCTTCATACTAACAGCTGTTTCGAGATTTCATTTGTAAACACTGGATCACAACTTTTTATGAATTAAAATAATTTTTTTTTTTCAGAAAGAGATCTTCACTTTCGTATGAAAATATTACAGCCTAAAAAACCGTTTTCAATTTTGAAGTTAAAATGTAGAAAACTAATTAAAATTATAACCAAATTATTAATTTAGTATTTAACTACAATGCCACATAATGATCATACCTTTAACTAATAAAATTACAAATTTACTGAAAAGAGGTTTTAATTTTTTTCATTTGAAGTGAAAAAAAAAATTTCTGAACTAATTTAATTGTTTTTCTTAGATTGAGTCAGTAAATGATTTTTTAAGAGTTGAAGACACAGCCACTGCAATCGATCAAATCCCAGTCACGAATATCAATCAGGTGAGTTATTTAAAAAAAATACTTTGTCTTAAATACAATGAAATCAGTAATGATTGATATTGCATTGAAAAAGAAAGAAAAATCTACAACAGCAACTCTTATTATCATTAATAAAATACAGGAAACAAACATTAATTCCTTAGTGACATATCGACAATGATCATAGATTAAGAAAGGAATCCAATTTATTAAGTTGGATTTTAGATCCCAGTTGGTGATTTTTCTTTAAATGCTCCCCACCTTGAAATGAATCTGTTATAAAAAAAAGACATATAAATCGGAAATTTCTTTTTTTAATTTATAGTTTTCTCGGATTTAGTTACAGATTGGGTTTTCAAATGAATAATAAGCATTGCAAAAAAGTTGATAAAATATTAAAATATAAGGATCAGTCTTTTAATAACCGAACATATGTGATTGTGGAAATGGGTCTGTGATCCTTGCGAGTTACGTCCCATATACAGTAAGCGAGTACATCGCAGAACCTAGTTTACCTTCACCCATGACGTCGCGCGTCACGTGACGCACAGTGAATGCGCCGAGCACCACTGGTGGCAGTGTAGTCACTTTCCAACCGTAAAAATGGAAGCGAGCAGAGAGGAGCAGCGCGGTGTTGTGCGTTTTTTAACAATGGAAGGTGTGGGCAGCAAGCACATGCATACGTGGATGAAAGCAGTGTACGATGATTACTGCATGAGCCTCACACAAGTGCATATTTAGCGAAAATGGTTCCTAGAGGGCCGCACATCCCTCCGTGACAACGAACGGCCAGGACAACCACAAAAAGTGACTGACAGTGTTGTAGCTCATGTGGACGAGTTGATTAGAGGTAACCGGCGCCGGACTGTGGATGATATCGCGGCGCTGGTGGGTCTGAGTCACGGTACCATCCATCAAATCATCATCGATAGGCTCTGGTACCGGAAAATCTGCGCTCAATGGGATCCCCGTAACCTTAATGAACGTCAAACGGGCTATCGCATGACCATTGCTCTGTAGCATCTGCAGCGATATCAGCAACAAGATGACCTGTTTTTGTTACACATTGTGACAGGTGATGAGACGTGGTGTCATGATTATCAATCTGAGACAAAGAGGCAGAACCGAAAGGGGAAACATTCCGCCTCCCCTCCACGAAAGAAGTCCAAGGCCATACAGAACAGTAAGGATAAGGCAATGATGACATTGTTCTTTAATCAACATGGCACACTCCTCATCGAGTTTCTGGAGAAAGGGGCAACTGTGAATGCTGTGCGCTATGTCGACACGCTCACGAAGTTGCGGCGAGCAATAAAGGCAAAATATTCTGGACTGATCTCAGAGATGTCATTTTGCTCCACGACAATAACTGTCCACATACTGCCGATGTTGTCTGCGCCACAATGCAGAAATTCTTGTGGGAAATGCTAATGCACCCCCCCCCCCTCACACACACACACACAGTCCTGACATGTCCCCTGTGACTTTTAAGTGTTTGGAGAATTGAAACGTGCCCTCAGAGGCAAACGATTCACATCGAACGATGGCGGGAAGGACACAGTTCAACAATGGTTCCAGCAGCAACCCAAAGATTTCTTCCAGAGAGGCATTCAGTGTCTCATTTAGTCACTACTAAATGGGATAAGTGTCTCAACAGGTGTGGCGACTACTGGTAGCTGACTTAAAGTTAATGTGCTTTTCCATCAGGTGTTCGGTTTTTAAATGACTGACACTTATAAATATAAAAACTTTTTCCTATCTTATGAATAAATATAATGGCTAAATTTTACATGCATTGGACACATATAAAATGAAAAATAAGCATAAAAAATCACAAAATTGAAGGCTCGTTGAGCTGTTTTGGAAATTTCGTACCGGGAACTGAAGACAAACTGTTTCTGGCTTTCTACACAATGGAGTATTTGCATCATAAATCCGATCAAATGTCGATTTTGCCAAAATAACTCTAACCACAAAGAGATCTCTGCCTGAATTAGTTTAATAGTTCGCGGATAATGGGACGATATGCTTTTCCCACTTCGCCTTACATTGCGCACGCGCTGTCAATTCGAAGTCCATCATATGGTGACGTGACTTGTCAGTTCAGGGCGTTTGCTATGCAATAGCAATTTTGGGAATGTGTTTTTTCTTGGTTTTAAGAAATAATGTCAAGTTTTTTTAACATGGAAGAACCTGAAGCAGGTATATACTCATGTTTATGAACTTGTTTTACTTTCATAACATTAATATTTATTCAATTATTTAATGTTCGAATGTAGAAGGTTATAACTATAAATTTGAAAATTTTTTGTATGTAACTCTATTGAATTTATTATATTTCAGGGTTCGTCCCAGTATTTCTTTTTTACATAAATATAAAGAGGAAAGCTTTAACTTCATAGTACAAAAAGAATTAGGCGCGGAATAGCGCAGATGTTAATTTTTAAAAAAAATATGAACCTACTGCCATACTTATTTTTTCGAGCGCTTTTAATATATATATTTAATCGAACAGAATATACATATTCTTTGTATTGGCGTTTTCAAATTACATATTACTGTCCGGCTATATATATATATATGTATATATACACAGGTTGCTTCAAAATGAATATTGCAAAACTACAGCTAAATTATTGCGTAACTGAACGAATCTAACACAACTTTATTATTATTATTACGTTTGCATGTTTCAAACCTTGGGTTTCCCCAGCAAAAACAATATGGCGGGTCAAGAACCAAAGCACATCTTGCCAAGTGTAAAGACGTGTGCAAGAATGATTAAGGATGTGTGGTTGTGTCCATAAATTTCCTAACTATGCGTGTTGTGTTGAGTACTACAGCCTTCTGCAGTTGTGCATAAGTATTTTTGTGAAGTCCTAGTGTGCTGAGACTGTGGTGAAATGTGTGAGGTACTAGACCAGCGGCGGACAAAACGATGGGTACAACACGTACTCGGTCCTGCCTCCACTGCTTTTGGAGCTCATATGCTAGATCGGTGCATTTACTGATCTTGTCTGCATGAGTTTCTGCATGTTCTTGCTGATAGGCACTGCAATATCAATGAGATAGGTCTGCTTGTTGACTTTATCAACAAGTGTGATGTCAGGTCTGTTGTGATGTATGATTTTGTCTGTGTCAGTGGGGCGATCCCAGTACAGCTTATCTGAGGATGACTAATACGCTTTGTGGTATAAAACTTGTAGTACAGTACCGTGTTCTTAATAAGTGAGTGTCTGTGTGCTAACTGTTGATGAACAATCGACGCTACCTGATTGCGTCGGTGGAGGTAATCTGTTTGGGAGAGAAGGGGGCAGCCTGATATTATGTGGTCGATCGTCTCATGCGTAGTGTGGCATTTCCTGCATCTGTCGTCATGTGTGTTTGCGTCATGTAGGATGTGTTTCTTGTAGTCGCGTGTGGGGATGACTTGATCCTGTATCGCGATCATGAACCCTTCAGTCTCCCCAAATAGCTCGCCACTTGTCGGCCATCTGTTCGACGCTTCCATGTCGACATGAGGCTGGCTGAGTTCGTGGTGATGTCTGCCATGGAGTTTCTTACGAGCCCATGATTCACGCAGCTGCTGAGTGTAGATTATTATTAATATTATTATTATTATTATTATTTTGTTATTATTATTATTATTATTATTATTGTAACGAAAAACCTTAAAACCATGGGTTTCCCCATTATTATTATTATCCGCGAATGGGCCACAACTGACCACGCGCTAGCCTCACCTGGCAACGTCAGGACGAGGCTAGGAAATCGGGATGGGTTACGAGAATACACTTCTCGTTGAGACTAACACAACTTTATTAATATAAAAAATCTCATTAACTCTTCAAGTTTTACCAATACATTACAAATTCTCGATGTGAGGCTCGTTGGTGATACGGCAGATGTCGAGACGGTAGTACAGTTCTGCGCAGGCGCATGCCACTGCTTCAGTGATGTGTCGTTCTTGATATAGACCCACAGAAAGAAGACTCAAAGTGCTATATCTGGCGATGAGATGGCCTGGGTCACTCCACACCCAATTGAGTTGTTCTCTCTTAGCCCCGACCAATGTAAGACCAATAAACAAATTCAATGCCATTCAACAAATTTAAAAAAATTAAATGATACGGGATAACTAGATTAATAATACAAAAGAGGTTTAATAATAACAGAAAATATATATTTATACGATAAAATAAGGAATATAATACAGTAAAACCTCATTAAAACGGACCCTATTATAACGGACGTCGCTTATAACAGACAGTTTTAAAAAAAATTGTAATAATAATAAAGGATGCTAATTTTTATCTGACTAGTTTTACATTTCCAAACAAGAGATTAAACATCGATCGAACAAACCCAGCAGAAAATAAATTATTTTTTAAACCAATGAATGTAAGCAATCAACATGAACGAGGACCTTCTTGTTCTAAAGATTAATGCAGTGTATACGTACACATCTTTTTATAGCTAACTATTGTACTTTCATTGATATACACCCTGCTGCTTTACACCCCTATAAGAATTATTTGTTATAAACGTGACTTTCATTAAAACGGGCAACCTTCAGCCCCTACTAGTCCGTTGTAATGATGTTCTACTGTACATATAAAATAAATATTTAAAAAAAATGATATGTTTCGAGGGCCCGAAGTTAACGGCTCTCTTCTTCAAGACTACAGAAACAACAAAGGCACGTTGTTTCTGTAGTCTGAGGAAGAGAGCCGTTAACTTCGGGCCCTCGAAACATGTCATTTTTTAAAATTTTTGTTTTATATGTATTGTGCTGTATTGATTTTCATCATAACGAATATATCTTATCCCGGGATTATACACACGACATATCACTAACTTTAAACAATTATTATATTGGCATTTTAAGGCGCCTGAACGGAACAGAGTCCGCCGGAGATGGCATACACATTCCGTGAAAGTTCTCGAGGGAAAGGAGGGAAGATCGTTGACATCCAGGCCGCACAGAAACTGGACGACGAGAAGTCTGCACCAGTGGCTAGGAAGAAGTATTCTCCAGACGAGATTCAACAACACTCGGGTCTTGGGGCCGTCACTCTGTACTCTACCTGAGAGACTAACTGGACTCTAAATGGCTCTCTCGCATCGCCTAGCCACCCAATTGCAGGCAGATTTGCTTCTAGGATCAGTGTACCATGACGCTGGGAACTTGGGGACGCACATTGTGAAGACTAACCCACGGAGGTAACTGGGGTCACAGAGCTCTGCGTACTAAGCTGACTCAGCCAACGGAAAGATGGAACTCAACCCAGGCTTGGTTTCGGCGCGATGACAGATCTCCTATTACTTCTCCGATGTGATGACCTCTCAGAGGGGCAGCAAGGTATCCGGTTGCATCTCTTCTCGAATGCCTCGTTCACTCAGTCTTTTCAGCACTACTCGTCCTTCAAAGAGAGCAACCATTCTAAGGGCAGCAAATCACTGGCCACCTGCCGTCTCCGGATG
>JAFIDM010057639.1:58778-72599 GCA_023159025.1 Thereuonema tuberculata | reverse complement strand
CACAAATATCAAAAAATAGCTCAGTGAATTTGTGTTTTTTTTTTTTTTTTAGTTATGTGCGTTCTTTGTTTTATTTTATTGTAAAAATGTACTAACGCACATTAAATCTTTTGTCTAATAAAAATATTAGTTGGCATAATCTAACACTCTCCTCGCCGCGGGCATTATCGGCCTATAAGAATAAGATTTGTTAAAGAAAGTCCAGACATCACTAATGAAGAAATTCATTATATTCAAAGGAAACTATGTATGCATTAAAAGCAACAAAGTTAGCAGAGAAGAACTTCTCCGTACAACATACACTGTTTCTGTCAATGATCGATGCCAAGGTGTGCAATGCTGACATCCATACTACATGAACAATGAAGTGTTGTATCTGCGGAGCCACATCTAAAGATTTCAATAACTTAGCAAAGGCGAAAGAAATTAAGCAGGACATATTGAGATTTGATTTGTCAATATTGCATTCCAGAATACGAGTGTTTGAGAGCTTCTATTTGTTCCTATAAATTGACAGTTAAAAATTGACAATTACAAGCAGAAAATAACAAAAATATTGGAAAATATGAAAAAAATAGTATTCAAGAAGAGTTCAGGAGACAAATGGGACTAATCATAGATGTTCCTAAGCTTGGATTCGGAAACTCCAATGATGGGAACACCAGTATAAGGTTTTTCTCCGATCCATAAATGTCAGACCAAATAACAGTAAATTTCAATCTAATTTATCGTTTAAAAGTGATTCTGGAAGTTTTGTCAAGTGGCCACAAAATAGACACCGAAAAATTTGCAACTTAAGTAAAGGAAACTGCTAAACTGTACATTCAGTTTTATCTGTGGTATCCAATGACACCTCCAATACCAAATTCTCATACATGGTTCTACAGTTATAAAGAACACTTTGTTGCAAATTGGACAACTATCAGAAGAAGCAGCTGAAGCCCGGAACAAACACTTTCATGTTTACCACCAAAGTTTCGGAAGGAAAAATTACAGAGAAGCATGGAACTTAGACGTAATAAATCAATTGCTTCTGAGTTCAGATTCACTTTTAACAAGCATAAGGGATATGCCCAGAAAAAAATACGAAACCATTTCTGAAGAAAAGTATACAAATGCTAGTGCCATCTCAACCTAATATATCTGTAGAGGGAAAAAAAACACATTTTGTCCTCAGATAAGCAGGCGTATCTTCAGACTAAACTTTGTAATTCTCTGCTTCTGATTAAAATTAAAAATTGCATTTATTCTCTCTAAAAGTGTCAAAATCGCCTTAGAACTCATTCAATTTATATATTAGCTCAATGTAAATAGATTAAATGCAAAAAATTATTTCGACTGTTTTTTTTGGTAAAAAAAAAAATCCCAATGTGTGTCGTCAGTTGGATTCGCCAAGTAATCATACCTCAGTGGAATCAAAAGAAACATAAGTAAAGGACAAGAATAAACAAAACAATGATCATTGAGTTAAAAAACATCAAAAAACAAATTAAAGATAAAATTGACAATAAATTAATCCCCGCTAGCTGAACGCTTAGCTAATTAAGAATGTATTTGTAAAGCAAACATATACAAAACGGCAAAATTTAACGTGCGTGGGACATAATTATATAACATGAAAAATAAACAATTTATGTTTCTTTTGATTCCACTGAGCTATGAATACTGGGCGAATCCAACTGACGACGACTAGGAAGCCAGAAACAGTCTGTCTTGGATCCCCGGTGCGAAATTAACAAAAATAGCTCAGTGAATCTTCAAATGTGTGCGTTTTTATGCTTATTTTTCATGTTTGGAATAAATAACAAGTATTTCAGACTTTTATCCCAAAATGTATATTTATTTAAATTTCGTTTCTTACCTTAATGAAGTTATGGCCTCCATATATTATTTTTATTGACTCAAAAATATCAGATTTCCAAATGTAGTTAATATATGTAATAACTAATCAAAGCATCTGAAAACAATTTAGAAATATATTGATTTCTTTTATGTAGAAGTGGAATTAATCCTCCAATTTTGTTTTCTTTAGATTCAAGAATTTCCTGAAAGCATTGAAGAGAAAAAGAAAAAAATAATAAATAGTAAGTATAAAGATCTATTTCGACTCCATTAAGTTTGTTATACTTTGACGAAAATTTATGCAATATGCAATTTCACGAAAATTTATAACTTATTAAGTCTGAATTACAAAAACAAAAAAAAATAAAAGTTAAAATTAAGATCCTCCATTTTATGTTGAGGTCTAACAACAGGAATAAAAAGACAGTTAATGAAACCAACTCCAAATATTCTTCTTAAATTCCATCTTTTGATTAAAATAACATTTGGACAGAATTAAAAGAATACAAATATTCATAAACCCATAATAAATAAAAATTCATTTATGTAAAAGTATGTAATCCCATTAATAGGAATGCGTCAGATTTTGAATCAAAATTATTCAATAAGTAAAATTACAATTTAAAAAATATTTTTTTTAATTAAGTATATATTTTCATTAATTTTTTTAAATTAAGTGTATGTTTCATTTCAGTATTGACGGAGAAATTCCGAAATTTTCCAATGCGAAACATTCCATGGCTGGACAAAGAATTGACTGTAGAAGACCAATTCATCGACCTCTCCCTTGTAACAAAAGATGTCAATTGCAAAGAAATACAAAACAGACAGATTAGTATCGAAGATATTCTGGAATCAATTAATACAGGAAACAAAATCACTTTGATTGAAGGAAATCCAGGTTATGGTAAGACAACACTAGCCTATAAAATAGCACAGTGTTGGACAGAAGGGAAACTGCCATCTTTTGATTTAGCGTTTCTTTCTGAATTGAGAAAACATAGTACCGATACTATACGGGGATTTCTGTTGACTCAAAACATTACAAAAGATGGGATTTGTATTGACGACATTGAGAAAATAGTCAAACATTGTAAAGTATTACTTATTTTTGACGGTGTTGATGAATTACCGTCTCAGCAAAAGCAAAAAGGTACTAAGTTCATCAAAGAAATTATTGACAACAAAAACTATCATGCGGTTTTCACCACAAGGCCCACTCGTTTACTGAAAGATTTGAATATTTCTTTCTCAGAGAAAGTTGTTATCAAAGGGTTCTCCAAACAGGGAAGAATCGGTTTCATTAAACAGTTTTTTGAGTGGGAGACAAATGAATCGAAAATAAATGCAGTAGTACAAAGATTAGATAGTAATAAAAATCTATCAGATTTATCTGAGTGCCCCTTGATGTTGTTGTTGTTTTGTCTTCTCATAAAAGACAACAGCCGAGATTATGAGCTTCCTGAGACCTTTACAGAATTATTCAAAGAAATTGTAAACTTTATAGTCAATCGATTCCAGTCTAAAAAGCAAAGTGAAAGTAAGAAAATGGATCTGTTTCAAGAGAAATTAAATAAAGAAGAAAAACAGATTTTAAATGATCTTACTCTGTTTGGTGAAAAGGTATTTGAAGGTTTAAAGAAAAATGAAGTTATTTTAAAAGCAAACGAAAATCCAGTTGGTTTCTTAATTAAACTAGGATTCCTTATTCCATTATCTTCGGATGATAACAATGATGATGATGATTCAGTGGAACCATTTCATAAGTCAATGTTAGAGTTCTTTTGTAGTTTATATTTATTCAGATTATTTATGGAAAAAAAACAGAAATTCAATGAAGTATTTAAGAAATTTATTTGGAAAATAGAAGACGAAGATTCTCTCGTTTTTCCTTTTTTATGTGGCTTACTAAAAGAAAAGTCAAAAGACATTATTTATTTAATTCCTGAAAGTATAATGTTTGGGAAAGTTCGTAATTTGCATCTTATTTTAAAAGAGTATTCTGGAATCGGAATTGATTTTGACTGTTTGCTAGGAGATTCAATAAATTTCTGTTACAACCTAAGTATTGAAGATTTTCATGCAATTATTTATAATGAAAGACCATTAAAACAATCTGAATTGTTACTAAAAATATTAGAATCTTTCGGATTGACAATTCGCAGTTTATCAGATTGTTCTAATTATAATCATAATCTTAATTTTATTCATAATCCTGTTAATCCCTGGAAGGCAAAGAGAAAATTTATTCCTTCTGAACTATTAGAGAGTGAATGTTGTGAAGAGTTAATGATTGAGATGAATGAAATCATGAAATTCAAACCACATTATCTTGAACTTGGTATTCTTCATTCTGATGAATCTCTTTCTGTTCTACTGAATAGTATTTCAAATACAGATCTCTATTTCAAAACATTAATATTACATAATATTAGATTCCAAAATGAAGACATTAAAGCAGCCTCAGATGTCATTTTGAAGAAAAATTTGAAATCATTGTTTTTAATTAATGAAATAAATATTTTATCTTCAACAAATGAAAAGGATATGATTATAGAAATTCATCCACTGATTCAAGTATTAAATGCTAATTGTGAATTAGCGGAACTGTATTTGTGTGATATCTTTGTCTCTGATGATGAATTCATTGCATTAATGGATTGTTTATCAAAATCACAAACAATAAATACAATGTCAATTGATTTTACTTCACCAACAGAATATGAGGTTGATTTGTGTCAATTGTGCACCAATGGGAAGCAATGGAACTTTATTGGATTCAAACACATCCAAGTATTTGTATCAAAGCATTCTAATCTAACCATTCAAAAGTTGAGTTTAGTGAAATGTGTTCTAAGCAAAGAACATTCAATTAATCTTTTGAATTTGTGTTCAATGGAAGTGTTAATTTGTGATAGTCAGTTCTTAAAAGAAATTGCTGATGGTGAGTCTACGCAGATCCTTCCTTCTTCTAAAACATTGAGTCAATTAACAATTGAAGATGAGATTGTGGATGATTCCCTTCAAAAGGTTTCAAAGCTTTTTCAATTGAATGACTTAGGTTTTGATTTTAGGGAAGGATTTCAATTGACTGAAATAAATAAACAGAATTTCATTGCACTTTTCACAAATATGAAACGTAAATTGAATGTAAGTTTTTGGTTAAGATATGATACAAAAGAATATTTCAAACAAATAGATTTCCTTGTTAAAATATTCGAAGCCATCAACCAAACTAAGAAACTGAGGTCTGCTGTAAAAATTGACAACTTTAGATTGTTTTTTTTTCTTAATAAAATGGCTTTCAATCTGGGGAATGTGAATGTTCTTGGAGGAGCAGAATCAGAGGAATTATGCGAACACATTTCCATATTCAAGACTTCTTTATTAAATGGTTCATTCCAGCATTTACATATTCAAATTCAACAAACCAAAGTAGAATATCATTTTGATACGACTTCCAAATTTCGTGATTTTTTTTCAAGTGAGAAATTTATGGTAGATTGGAATTACGATTTGCTTCAAAACAGTTTTGTATATTTGATTCAAAAGAAAGAAAAAACAAACTGCATTTTAATGTGAACATGTTCAAGTTCTTTTATAAAATAGTCCATTAAAACCTTAGGCCAAAAGGATTTAATTAGAGAGAATTTAAACTTGATGCAATGGATATGATAGTACAAGACGACGAACATTATGAACAAATGAAAGATGATCCTACATTTAAACTATATAGTAAAGTAAAAGAAGTTGTAAAAAATTTAAATGATAAAACATCAATAAATTATATATAAAAAAAGAAGAAATTCTAAAAGAAGCATGTAAGACACCAATTTTAGAAGGAAGAATAAAGACTCACAAGGAAGGAAACCCCATAAGACCTATTATAAATGCTTATGGATCCCCAATACTTAACCTGGCTAGATTTGTTCATAACATAATAAAAAACTTCAAACCACCAAAAGAAGAGATCATAATTAAAAACTCTTCAGACTTATTTAAGAAAATTAAACATATGTTTGTTAACAAAAGGAAATTCCATTTGTTCTCCCTCGATATAGAAAACATGTATACAAACATTCCGGTGGAAGATATTTTAGTCATCATGGAAGATTTAGCTTTTAAAAACAAAGAAATATTATTAAAATATAATATGGACAATAAAGAACTAATGGAACTAGTAGAATTAATCACACAAAATTCATATTTTAAACACAATAATAAAATGTTCAAACAAATTAAGGGATTTCCTATGGGTTCTCCCTTATCAGGAACATTGTGTAATTTATATATGAATTATTTTGAATGCAAATTTTTAAATTAATGTAAGTATAATATGCAATATTATCGTTATGCGGATGACATACTTATCATATGATTTGGATCAGTAAGGCAATTTGATATATTCTTTAATGACATAAACAAAATAAACAAAGAAATCAAATTTAAAATGGAAAGAGAGATAGATAATGAATTAAATTTTCTAGATTTATGTTTAATCAATAAAGAGAATAAAAAAACTCTAAAACATTATAGAAAAAAAATTAAAAGTGATCATATTTTAAACTTTGAATCAGGTCACGGTATAAATATCAAAAGAAACGTAATTGATAATCATATAAGAAGAATTGACAAATCATCTAGCACAGAAGAAGATTATAAGAATGAAATCAAGAACATGAAAATAATTCTAAAGAAAAATGGATACAATGAAAAATTCATTAATTCCAATATCCAAAAATATAATACTTTCAAAATTAAAGAATTAAATAAAGATAAAGAAAAGAAAAGGTTTTTCATTCCTTACCTTAATCAAAATAGTTTAATATTGAAAAAGATTTTCAGAGATTTTAACATTAATATTGGATTTAATTATAATAATAAATTAAAGAATTTTTTATGTAAAAAACCTAATGAAAGTGACAAAAAAGAAGAAATGGGGACAGTATACGAAATAGAATGTTTATATTGTGACGAGTTTTATCTAGGGGAGAGAAAACAACTATTAAAGAATGAGCCCTGGAACATGGATACTACATTAGAAACAAATTATTTGATAAATCGGAAATGGCAGAACATTGTTCCAAAAAAGCACATTGCACTAATAAAGAAATTAAGATTTTATGTGTTGAGAAAGATTGCAAAATAAGAAAAACAATTGAAAGTTTATACATACGAAATACTAAAGATAGAAATATAAATAGAAACAATGTTATTGAGGTTAGTAATGTTATTGAAAACTTGGCTAGGGATTTAATTAGACAATCTCGATGTAATAATAAGGTAAGAATAGATGAGTGAATTGTTAAAATGATAGTTACTACAATGGAATGTTATAACTATCACGATTTCACTTCCCATATTTGTTATGAATTATTGTAGCTTGAAAAAGAAGTGAAGAAAATATCTCTTCGAAAATTCGCTTTGTAAATAAATATATTTTTAATTTTACTTTTATTTTATGTTATTGAGAAGATGATGATGATTAATAATAATTATATATCTAGAAGGAGTGTGATGAAGAAGATTTACGGTATAAACATTATGTATTTCATAATAATAATAATTTTTAATTGTGTTTTTTTTATTATTTATTTATAAGCTCATTAGAGACTAATTAGGGAAATTCTCTATCACCGGGTTTTAAAAATAATTTTATGACTTTTTTTTTATCTAAAATGTAAAATTAAATAATAATCAAGCTTACAAGTCTACAAATACGATTACATCAAAAAGAAAAAATAGAGTAAAAATAAATTAAATTTACAAAATGCGTGATAACAAATTCAAGTACAGTAATCTATTCTATAAAACAATTGAAATTAACAAGATTAAATAATTTTTACATATATCTTATAGTACGTAGAATTCATTTTGAAAACACTAATAACTTGTTTTCCAGCAAAAAATCAAAAATAGTTTGACAGGAATTTACCCACCCAACCAACTTTTAACGTTATTTTGGAAACTTGTTTTATGAAGATAATGTGAAAGTTTTCATTACAATGATTTTATTTATATTAATAACTAATAAAGAATGATTAATCAAAAAAATGAATGGCTTATCAGCAAAAGGTTAAGTAGTGATTAATAATTAATTGTTTGTAAGGTTATTTTTATTTTTCTAATAATGTAGGCCTATATCTAAAAGAGTTAAAGTAATTTGTTAACCGTGGACATAAAATATTAAATCTATTGTTGTCTGATTTGTCTCTGGAACAAAGAAAGGAAGCAGTTATATCAAATTAATCCTTGAAGTAAAATTAGCAGCATTGGGTCTCCAAGTGCCTGACAAACAGGATGTCAACAGAAACCCGTAAGATGAGTTATGAATAGAAATTAAAATAGAAACTCGAAAGGGGAGATATGAATTCAATATGAAGGGAAGCGTAAATTATATATACAGGGAGACTCTTTGGAGGGAAGGCTTTTTCCGCTGAGCGACCGTTGTGGATATTCACTCTTCCCCAAGAGGTTTCTCTGACTTGGCTGCCCTGTGAAATGTAAGCAGTTAAGGTAATTAAGAATTCCTTATCTCCTGTCTTTGGGTAAATGATTTAAAGATAAAATCAGACGCTCTCAGATACAATCTAATTCTGAATAGAATTTGTGGTCCATTGGTTCTGTAAATGTATTACGTTATTTGTATAATTATTCTCTATTTTATTTTAGTCAGTTAATTTGCGTTTGTATCTTTATTGTTTATATTTTAAATAAATTATTTATTTTTGTAAGTCAGTGAATTAAGTTTTCCTTTAAACTACAAGATTGGATGTAATATTCAGGTCGAACTTTGTGTAGAGCCAGGAATGCAAATCACGTGAATCTCTTGAGGTTATTAACCCTAGCTTTGGGAAACATTCATAAAATTGGCGCAGTTGACAATTCGTTTTTATATTCCTTTCCTTGAAATTATATTAATCTTCATTTTGTCTTAAAACACGTAAATTAAAACAATAAAATTTTTGCGGCAATCCAGGTCTATTAACTCTTAATTTAATTATTACATCCATTCTTATTAGTAAAAAGAATATTCAAGATGACTGAGACTTTAAATGCATCTTTTGTTGCTTTGATTCCCATTTTCGACGCATCCACCAAATTTTCCATAACTGAGTACATCTCTTTAATCAATGAAGTGGGGAAATTAAATAAATGGACTTCGGAGCAGCGCATTTTGGTCGGGAAACTGAGAGCTCGCAGAATAGTGTCAGAATTTCTACAGCAGTCGCAAGATATTAAGACTGCAAAAAATTTGATGATTTTTCTAAAATCTTAAAAGCTAGGTTTGTTGAAGCAAAACCATTTCTGATTAATATGCAATCCTTCTTGGAACAAAAGCAAGGACCAACTGAAGACATTAATCAATTTGCAACCCGAATGAAAAACTTGGCTGCCGTCATGTTTTCGGAATCCGAGGAGATGTCAGCTAAATTTGCTGACAGTAAAGATTATCTTGTTCAGTCCGCTTTTGTTAAGGGATTGCACGATAATATTAAACGCTTTGTTTTAAGTAAAAGCCCAACCTCCCTGGATCAGTGTATTTCATTCGCTTTGGCCAGAGGAAAACATTCTAAAAATGATCAATCCGACGCCAAGTAAAAGATAAAAATGCCGCATTATTTGAAAAAAATAATTGATAGAATAAAGAATTTCAGAATAGCCGCAATATTTCTAAAATTGAGCGATGGTTTATTACCGGCGGATATATTTGAGGATCAATTCGATAATAAAGATCCATTACCGCCGATACTACAAGAAAATATAGAGGAGGATTTGGCTGAATGTCAGGCTAATCCTGACGATATTACTTTAGATTATGCAGACGGAAGCACGCTAGTGCAATTAATGGATAATCAGCCTACCTGTTCACCATCAGGTGAGTCCGACCAAACTCAATCTGAAGCAAGAACAGTGCCATATGCTCTTAGGAGCAAAGGACCAGTTCCTACGGTTTAGAGAGCTGATTCCACTGCCAGTGCCAGTCTGATAAATGCTCATGAGCTTCTCCAACCTAAAGCGTTGGATGATTGGAAAGGTAACGAGACTGATCAACTCGAAACTCAGTGTAAAGATAGCGAGAATCTTACACGAGCTGACCTTCCAAACGTAGGACTTCCAAATTCAGATTTACCAACACAAATTTTGCGTACAATGCATAAATGGTTATCTGTTATGGAAGCCTTTGAGAATAAATAATAAATTTACAGCTACTCCCTCCGCAGCATTACCGATAATATCCTTATTAATTTTCATTTCTCTTAATTTTACTGATATTATGCTAAATATAGCATTTTATTTTAGTACATGTTTTCGGGAATTTTGCTTTCTTTTTACAGGATGTTATATTTTCTACAAATGTAACAATTGTAAGATCGCAGGATTTTCCTGAAATAAAGGCTTGTCAATGGCGATCCCAAAGTTTCAAATATACTGTTATGAGTAATACTTATCAGTTGCCAGATAATGCATGTATAAACACAGATTGTTCAAAATGTGTGGTTAACTATAGGTCTTTGGTGGTACTTGAAGATGGGAAGACAGTTACGCCATCAACATTTTATGTAAAATTTAAATTATCAGATGATGGTGATGACATTTCATTTGATTGTTATCAAAATAATATCCCTTGCGAAATTGTGCTGGTACGCTTCATTATTGCCTTCAATCAACTTGTAATTATTCTTCTTTATGTTATTGTAACACTAAAAAAGCACAATCATTTTTAATTCGTAAGGTAAACAATGATGATTTTGTGGCTTTTCAAATATTATCATATTATGAATGTGTCTTTAAAATACCAAATGACAAGTTGACATCCAGATCTTTAAAAAAAAACCGTTCGTTATTGAGTATTGACGATTTACAGATCCAATTATTACTGTGTCTCAACCAGGAACTGTAATTCTGAGGAAATTAGGAATAGAACTTATTCAATCGTGTCACGAACGTATTCGTGCCCCGCGCTCCGCTCATATCCCTTTCCATCTTTCTTCCTTGACAATATTTTTCTAATATTTCTTCTCCTTTTCTTTCTTTCTCTTTTCTGATCATTTCCAACCTTCCATATTTCTCTCTCGTCGTTCCTCAGTCCTGGCGTCTGTTGGACTGCAATTTCCCGACAAACTGGCACCAAAGAAACCTTAAACAATGATTTAACGACTTCGGGAAGGGCTCGAGAAACCTCCTCTAAACGGTCCACACAGGCTATCAGGCCATGAAGCCTATTGTTCACCGTTAAAGGCTTTCTCCCAACTTTCTCCCTTTTGTTATGTGCATCGGGAACCCGGGAAAACAAAGGGCCTGATGTCACAACAACGAGTGGTGTTGCCACAAGCGGTGATGGGGACAGAAATGTCTCACCACCCCTCCCAGGAATATAACGGCGACCCCCGGGAGTAAACAAAGCAGTATCACAGGAGTATCCGGAGAGCAGCGGCCGAGAGCAGGAAGCGAGGCTTGGGGAAGACGACACGGCTCCCGCGGCCAGCGGCTCCAGTCGTCAAGAACCCCACCGCATTTTCCCTGCTCGGCGTTGATCCATGACGGAAGCAAGCAGCGTTTGAGAAGGCGAGGCGCAGGTAAGACGGCCCGAAGTTCATGCGACAAGCGTGCTCGGTCGTCGCCTGCCCGCTTTTCACTATTACCTGGAGCTCACCCCCTACAGGAGGTCGACGGCAGTGCAAGTGCGGAAGGCCAGCATCAGAGGAGACATCGCGGACCCGTGCAGAAATACGATTCCGCCAGTCTCCAGCACAGCCGCCCGTCCGCTATTAGCTGTCGACATCTCCGGAGATACGGAGACAGATTTCGGTGATCGCAAGTGTGCCTCTGCAGTGCTCAAGGATGCCTTCGAGACCGTCCCAGCCGATCTCCCCCCAGTGCCGCCCAGGACAGATCCGAACGGACAATTTGAGAGAGAACATGGAAATTATCTCTTTACTTCATATAATATACTTGATATCTTGTATTTATTCTATCAGTTTATTTCTGTAATAAAATCTTTCCTTTAACCCTTTACCTGAGTTTTGCCCTTTCTCTTTCATCTGAAAGGCGCGGGCCACTGTCTCTAGGCTGGCTTTCCACGGCACCTCCCCCTTTCCCCGTCCAAACACCTCACTCCCACCTTACACACCTCTCCCCCCTTGTCCCGTAGTCGTGGTTTGCTTAGGGATGCGTTAGATGGCGAGCGCCCCTAAAACAACACGTGACAATCGTTAATTGATTCAGTTCAGGTTGTAATTCCGGAGGAATTTCTTTGTGATTCTGGAGAAGTACATGTAATTTTTGTCACAAAGATAGGCAAATATTTAGAGGCGCCATTTCAAATTCAAGGTCGACAAACATGTCATCAATTAACATTTATATTTTGTTTTGAGATTCTTCAAAATTTAAAATGCTTTCCAGTTTATATAACCTACATCTTAGTGGCAATTTCAATTTTAATAGTAGGTCTTTTAATAAGATGCCTTAAAGTTATTATTATTTTTGTCTGGCAGTTAGTAACTTTGATTATTACAATATTTTATTTTACTTATAGATTAGTTAAAGAAACAGCTAGATATTCTACATTATTAGGTGTTTTTACAGATGATGCTGTTCATAATACTGCAAATAATTTAGCTGTTAGAATTGAGGATAGAGCCCGCAACCTTAATTTTAATCCTCAAAATCAGATTCCTTTATCAGCTTTATTGTTGTTCTGTGTCATATCTCCAATTCAGGCCAAGTGTACGGAACACAAGCTATTGCAATCAAAAGTAACTGAATGTACGGAGTCTGTACAATCCACACAATGCAAAATTTCAATTCTTGTCGCACAAGGCCACTATAATCATTACAGCCTTAAGTGCTTGTTTGCCGGGGGAAGTCGCTATAAACTTTGAAAAAATCTCTGTATCAACAAGAGTAATTACTTTGCAATCAGTTGTTAAAGAATATACAATTCAATTCAGAGCTCAAACACGTTATACCAAGAGACAAAATTTGTTTAATATCACGTACAGGAAAATCATGTGAATTGTTAGATTTTTTTTATCTAATCCTGACCTTGACATCAGACACGCAAACCTTAGTTTTATTTTCTCTGAAGGTGGCTATGCACCAGGAGAACCCTTTAATTTTTTCCAAATCTTTTCAAATTTATTTAAAGGTGTAATTGGATATTTGTATTTGGCTGGTGTCATTGTCCTTGCTGTTTTAATATTAGCATTTTAAATTTCAATGATTTTGTGCTGTTGTAGGAAAATGTGACCACAAATACCTATCTAAATAAGAAACGGAGCAGCTCTCCTGTTGAATATCATGATGCACTATGACGAATAAAATTTGATAATTAAGCTCATGATAAGAAACATTAAGAGTTGCTCGACCTTTTGCTGAGGATAAGCCATTATTCATAATTATTTTGTATAATAGTAGTAGTGTTATCTGAGAGCGGACCCATTGACAGTGAGACTTACCTAGCTGCTTACCTTTAAGCTGTTCCTTATATATAATAACATTAATATTTCAATACTAGTAGTTTGAAAATTTATTTCTATATATATATTTCATTGTAGATTTAGATTTTATTAATTTTGTTCAAACTTTCACAAGTCCACCTGACCAAAGCAAAGGTGTGCCTAGTTCAATCTACAAGAAGATACCGGATCTTCAAGAATCAACTGGGTCAAAGATGCTGGTCCGACCCCAGCAGTTTCCAGATCTATTATTTTTCAAGCATCATCATCAGCGAACTGAACGGGTAGCCTTTGATTGTAAAAGATTTTCCTTCGGGAAATCTTCTTTTGGCGGGAAAGGAACGTGAAAATTTTCATTATAACGATTTTATTTATATTAATAACTAATAAAGAATGATTAATCAAAAAAATGAATGGCTTATCAGCAAAAGGTTAAGTAGTGATTAATAATTAATTGTTTGTAAGGTTACTTTTATTTTTCTAATAATGTAGGCCTATATCTAAAAGAGTTAAAGTA
>JAFIDM010057639.1:11215-57056 GCA_023159025.1 Thereuonema tuberculata | reverse complement strand
CTCTTGACTTAGCAAAAAAATTTCTAAATATTCTAATTTTTTGCTCACGTCTTCATTTTTGCGATGGTACGTCTAAAGCGGTCTTAAGAAAACTGGAAATATATTGCAGATAGAAGTATTGGAGTAATTTACTACTCTTAACATAAAATAATATTCTATTAATATTAATTAATAATATTAACATATAAAAATATTATAATGTCACTTTCTAAACTGTATCTTTAATAATTTAATTCTCTGAAATACTCCAATACAGTTTTTAAATCGATTGCTTTTGTATCAGTTTTGCAAATATTTACTTCATTTAACTTATCTAAAAATATCTTGAGATTATAAATGTAATAAAACGTTCCAAAAATATACGGATACTAATAATGATAAAAAAAAAATAGATTTCCAATAAAATCAGTGATCAATTAAATCTAAAGTTCTTTTTCTAAATTTGTTTTTAAAGGATTTAAATGTAATAAGAAATTTAAAAAAAAAATTTAATCGCCTCAAAACTGTATCCAAATATTTTATAATATACCAGAACTTCATTTTCCTTGAAAAAAAAATCATAAAACAAAAACATCTTTGTGCTATGAATAACAGTATTTTATTTCTTCAAAGAAGAAACTTCATCAGGTTATAAATTAGGAAAAGAAAAACTTTCTTCTTCCTCTAAGACTCCATCATTCGTTACGAATACAACTCATATGTTTAGTTAGTGTAATAGAATAAACTAGTTACAATGGTTCTATATTTTCTATTACGAACTAAAAACCCTTTCCTATCTGCATTGGAAAACAAAACATAAGAACGATGATGTTGGTTTGAAATTTATGTCATTCGCTGCCTCATATTCATGTTGAATTATTTTCTTTCTATTTTCTAAACTCCCCCTTTTTTTCTATTGCTGAAGTTATATTAGTCTATAAATAAATTTGTTATCTATTTACAATTATTTAAGGAGATTATTTAACTTTCAATGAGATTTTATTCGTACTGGTAGCATTTTAAGTTTAACTTCCGTGTTAAAGAAAGGCAATGATGTGTTTCGTTGTCTTCGTTGCTAAGTGATCTTATCTTTTGGTTAACCATTGATTATTTGTTGATCAGGAGGTTTGATAAGGCAAAGCTTCTTCTTTCCCTTTGATGTTTAATAATAATGTTATAAGCCCTGCCTTATTATGAAATTTGTATTCATAACAAATGAGGAAGAGTCAAGCTTTTTGTTTCCTCATATATAATCTGATCAAATTTCTTGTTTAAAGAAATGAAATACTGTAAGCCTAATAATGTAAATATTCTTCAAGGAAAATGAAGTTCTAATTAACATTTTGAATCCATAAAAATCTTTATTTGCGGAATCAGTTGACATTCTTTCTTTTATTTATCAACTTTATGCATTTCTTTTTATCTTTTGTTGTAATCAGTTTTATTTCTGCTCGAGCATCGCATATTTCCAATTTGAATTTCAGCGTTTTTCTATTCAGATTTAGATTCATTCAAATACTTAACTACAATTTTAACTTGTATTATTTTTTTAAAAATGTAAACGATTTTAACAAAAGATAGAATGTTGATCTTTGATCATAATCAACTTTTCATGAAACTAATGGATCGATTTTTTAAGTAATTTATTACTTCATCATTTCATATGACTTTCACTTTGAGTTGCTGGAAATCAAAACCAGCGGCCATTTTGATGCTGCCCTTTATTTTCATCATCTTTGTATGAACAATCTTCGGAAACATTTTTCTTATTTCTTCATTTTCCCAAACTTTGCCTAAATGCTTCTTTGTCTTCTCGAAACCAATGTCCTCCAGATGCTTTATAGTGCTCTTTTGAGTCTCTTCCCGATCTGTCATTCATCTTACCTAACCTTCCTATTTCGGCTCTGCTTTGATTGCTTCCCAGTCTTTCCTCCATTTTTACTTTATTTGCCATCTTCTTTGGTTCCTGGTGACTCCCGGCCTGTCAACAGATGTTTTGTATTGGGTGACGTCACTACAGGGGGGACAGTGAGAAAAACAGTGTGCATGGGACACCCGAGAATGGTGGGCGGCCAGTTATTTTTGCTCCCCTCTAAATGCTTAATCCAACCAAGGGAAGGTAGACTTTGTTTGAAGCTAAGGCCGCTTGGCCCATCTCTAAAAGGTGCTGGCTGAGGTCCGTTGAGCAAGCGAGGCTCAGCAATAGTTCGCATCCCGAGGTTACGTCGAAGGAGCGTTCTTCGAATCCTCCAGGCTTGTAAAGTGAAAGTGCGTAGCTGCAGACAGAAGCCGACTATCCTGTCTCAGCTATCTACTTCCGGCAGGGGACTGCTCTTCAATTGACCAAGAGTAGAACTTTGACTCGCATCACCGCTCCCGGGAACTTCCACGAACTGTGTGACTTTAGGTGAACTCTGTGCTGTGCTGGCGCATAAGACCTCCACAACACCAAGTGCTACTTATATTGGATATTTATGTCTATTTATTTTATTTTACATCCTTCGAAACCCCAAGCAAATGTATAATCTCATGATAATCATCTATTTGTAAATATATATTTTGTTCTTTATTAAATCTCTTTATCCCAAACTGGTTTTCCCGCTTTATCGATTGTGTAATTTATTTCCTGAAATTTCTTTTATTTATCGACTCCTGCGTTGGCCAACGTTTAGGGAGAGTGCTGAGTTAAAGCCCAGATCACACCAGCATATTTTTCAGCATTGTTTTTGCTTCACTAGATCATTGTTTCCAGTTGTGTGTTCCCATCCTTGCTTTCCACCGTATCGACGAAATGTGATGAAATAGTGCATAGTGAGCTCGAAACGTTTTGACGGCAACTCCAAGCTTTTCCCAAATACGAAAAGACGGCGTTTAATCTTTTTTTAGAGGTGAAAATCGTGTTTCGGCAATGCAATTTCGGTAGAATTGGAAATGACTTTTAGCAAGCTGTCAATCTGTTCGAAACTAATTGTATATTGTATTCTAGCATCCCTACTAGCTAAGCTGAAGCGAAGGGAATTTCGATTCACAACAGCGACAATCCTACCATTCCCTGCGACCGAAATGAAGCTCAAGAAGAAAAGAAGTATCTCTTTGACATTTCCACATTCTGACCCATAGAATTAATTTATTTCAGCACAAATATTGTTTATTTTCGAAAGATAATCCTTACTGTGATTCAATTAATAGTCTTCGGATTCAATCGAAACGGTGGCCCAAATGGCGCCGGTCGGCTTCTTCGGTCTCGAAGCTCGTCGATTCTGATTGGAGCTCACTAACGGTCATCATTGAAAACAACGTTGCGAATAGAACACTTTCTAAATTTTTCCAATGATGGAATCAGTGATGAAAATGGTCAATAGAGACAAATCACACGATCATAGACCGTCAATGAAAGGGTCAATGTTGACAAATATGCTGGTGTTATCTGGGCTTAAGTGGTTGGTGCCCTGGCAAGTCTCGTCAGCTCTGGCTAGACGGTGTTGCGGCACTCAATTTTACTTCCCTCTTCCTTGTTTACAAAACATTACCCTCCCTTCTAGCTTCACAGACAATCACCGGCTCTTCTCTCCGATCCCTTTTTCTTATTTCTTAAATCCTAAACGAGGTAAACTGGGCCTAGTATCTCTTATTTTTCTAACAGATCCGCTGCGTGATTTTTCATATCTCTTAGCCCTTCCTCTACATGTTCGCTAAAGAACCACGGCAAAAGAATTACGTTATATTTTCTATTGGGAACTTTAAAACTTCACTACTTTCTTTGCAAAACATAAGAACGATAATGTTTCTTCTTTCTCTGGGACTCCATAATTCATTACGAATACAACTTATATGTTTGGTTAGAGTAAGAGAATGAACCAATTACAATGGTATTATATTTTCTATTATGAAATAAAAATCTTTATCTCCATTGGAAAACAAAACATAAGAACGATGATGTTGGTTTGAAATTCTGTCATTGGCTGCCTCATAATCATAGTGAATTATTTTCTTTCTATTTTCTAAACTCCCCCTTTTTATTTATTGCTGGACATACATTATCCTGTAAATACATTTGTTATCTATTTTCAATTCATTTAAGAGATTATTTAATTTTCAGTGAGACGGATTGGTGCTGGTAGCTTTCCAAGTTTTCTTTCCGTTTTAAAGAAAGTCAGTCATCACTGATTCGTTGTCTTCGTTGCTAAGTGATCTTATCTTTAGTGAACTATTGTTGATTACTTGATCAGGAGATTTGATATAGTAATAGAAGCTTCTTCTTTCCCTTTGATGTTTTAAATGTAAGCCCCGCCTTTTAATGAAATTTGTATTCATAAGGAATGAGTCTTAGAGGAAAAAGCAAGCTTTTTTCCGTTATATTTACTTGAGATCAGAAAAATCACACAATTGCATTTTCTTACTTTTGTTTTTTTTTTTATTTTCTTCGCTATTCTCAATTTTTTTAAAATTAAAATAATGTCAAATTAAAGATCGTTTCATCACCAAAGATACCACTTAAGTATATTTTCCCTTCAAAACCAAGACAATAACAAAAGTAGAACACAACACCACAAATTGATAAAATCAATGAAAAATCGAATGAGGGCCGTAATTAAGGCTACAGAAGGGCTACCCGTTATTATTAAAGATTGTTTTATAACTGTTTGTATTGAATTTTGTTTTAATCACCATTTGCCAGACTAAACAAGGATGTCGGGTAGGCTGGGAGATTCCTCCAAAAAGCACTCTGATGATACGCATTACAAACTTCAGTGGTATCATTATATTGGTGATGAAACGATCTTTAAATTGACATTATTTTGTTTAAAAAATTTTGCGAATCGCGAGGAAAATTAAACAAAAAGTAAACAAATGCAATTAATAACAAGTTTAATGTGCGCAATGTATTTAAACATCACAAGAGAAAATATACGCGAACATAAAAAAGGAAATACTGATCTGTTTGTAGTGCTTTCGGTACCGATAATCCAATACAGTTCTTTCAGGTTTCCAAACCATCATCAGCTGGATTTCCCCAGTATCTTACAGTCACTGATCCCAAAAAACATACAAAGAAAACAAAAGTCAACAAGATAATGGCCCTTCATATTAAAAAACAACAATATATAAATTAAGATGCTGTGCTGGCGTGGCCGTGCGGTCTCGGTGGCGACCAGTGCGGCAGTACCTGGGTTCGAATCCCGGCAGTGGCATGGCTGTTTCAATTTCCTTTCCTGTGTTGTCCAGCCTCTTCTTCACTTTCTCTTCGCTCTGACGTAATTCCTTAATGGCGTCCTGGGGGCAGGCAACTAGAAACCAACCCCAGTATCTTTCCTCAGGTGTTTCTAGGAGATCCATGTGAGACCTCCATAGAACTGGACCTGTCTTCGGACAGAAAACTATGGATGGATGGATGGATAAATTAAGAATGAAAAAGGACAGAAATTTAATCCTCGCTAGCAACCGCTTAGATTATGAAGGATTAAATTGTAAAAAAGAATACATTTAATAACAAGTTAACGTACGAAAAAAATAATTAAACATCTCAAGAAAATACATTTTCGCACAGAAAAAAAGGAATCACTGATCTGTTTTTAGTGCTTTCGATACCGGGAATCCAGTACAGCACGTTATACAGCACTTATTTTTCGCACGTTAAACTTGTTATTAAATGCATTCTGTTTTTACAACTTAATCTTTCATATGCAAAGCGGTTGCTAGCAAGGATTAAATTTATAGCATTTTTTATTCTTAATTTGTATATTGTTGTTTTAATATGAAGGGCCATTACCTTGTTAGCTTTTGTTTACTTTAAATGTTTTCTGGGATGACTGACTGCAAGATAGTGGACGAATCCAGCTGATGATGCTTTCGAAACCTGAAACAGCTGTACTGGATTCCTGATTCCGAAAACACTAAAAACAGATCAGGGATTCCCTCTTTTTTGTGTGTGTATATGTTTCTTCTTGTGATGTTTAAACAAATGCAGCTGTGCGATTTTTCTACTGTCAAAATGTATAACCTGATCAAATTTGTTGTTTAAAGAAATTTAGTACTGTAAGCCGAATGATGTAGATATTTTTCAAGGAAAATGAAGTTCTGTTTAATGTTTTGAATCCATAAGAAATCTTTATCTGTGGAATCAGTTGATATTATTATTTATAACTTTTATGCATTTCTTTTATCTTTTTTTTTGGAATCAGTTTCTAACCAAAATTGTTAACAGTTTCAAAAAAAAAGTTATTTTCCTCTACTTATTTATTTGTGTTGAAAACTGGATTTTATTTCTGCTCGAGCATCGAATATTTCAAATTTGAATTTCAACATTTTTGTATCCAGGTTTAGAAAATATCCTAAGTGTTTAATTACAATTTCAACTTGTATTATTTTTTTGAAAATAGACACAATTTTAACTAAAGATAGAATGCTGATCTTTGATCATAATCAACTTTTCAGGAAAACTATTGGATCGATTTTTTAAGTAATTTATTATTTAATCATTTTATATGATTTTCACTTGCTTTGCTGGAAATAAAAAACAGCAGCCATTTTCTAGCAAGACATTATATATCTATGTTGCAAGCAACCATCTCAGAAAATGGTTATCATACAAATATCCATCCATCCATCCATAGTAATTCTGTCTGGAGACAAGTCAACATTCCTATGGAATTCAAGAATTCTCATAGAAGCACCTGGGGAAAAATAATGAGGTGGGTTCCCGTGGCCTCCCTCAGGAAGCCATTATGGAATGACGTCAGATCCGAAGAGAAAGTGAAGAAGAGGCTGACAAACACAGGAAAGGAAATGGAAACAATCAAGCCATGCCAGGGATTCGAACATAGATTCCGACACAATGTCCACACGTCAGACCGCTCGGTCATGCCGGAACGGCCAAACAGATATCATAGATGTTTAAACTTATTTTCATTTTAATGCTTACTTACCATCTACAACTCTCGAACAACATTGGAATATTTATTCTGTATTAAGGCAAGGAATCTTTATTTATCTAGAGCCACTTAAGAATCAAATATTTACGCGTTTTATTTGCTTTCTTTATTATAGACACAGCCTGGAGCTTAATCACGTTCTTATATTTGAATATTTTCATGAATTAACTTCACTTGTAACCAAATAAAAAAATATAAACATATCGTCATTTGTTGAATACGTAAAATTTTAAAAATAAAGATTTGTAGAGTATTGCGTAATTTACTAAATAAAATATTTCAGTCAATTATAACAAAAAAAATTAATACATTAGTGTAAGAGAATGAACCAACTACAATGATATTATGTTTTCTATTAGGAACTAAAACAATTAACTATCTGCTTAAGAGGAAAAAAAACATCAGAACTATAATGTTGGTTTGAAATTTCTATCATTGGCTGCCTCCTAATAATAGTGAATTATTTTCTTTCTATTTTATAAACTCACCATTTTTATCTGTTGCTGAAGTTACGTTTGTCTAAAAATAAGTTTGTTATCTATTTACAATTGTTGTACGAGATTCTTTACATTTAGTGAGATTGATTGATACAGTTAATCATTGTAATTTTTCCTTGCGTGTTAAAGAAAGGCAATGATGTGATTGGTTGTCTTCGTTGCTCTTATCTTAGGTAAACCATTGATAATTCGTTAGGAGCACGGATAAGTGCTCTGATATTTGGTAAATCATTGATAACACAGTACAACAAATTTAAATTTTTTTCCTGTCCTATGTCCGATGAAACTATGTGATTCTGTATAAACAAAGAGTGCTTGATTTATATCTGAAGACCAAAATGTTCCACCACGTCCCGTTTTTTTAGGATACCCACTTTTCATACTTATACAAAGTGGTTAGAGAGAAATTTAACAGAGACACTGAGTACGTAAAAACACATACACTACATGATTTTTTTGACCGTTTACGCTTATAGGCATCTGTCGGAGTGTCCCTGAGAGTAGACCAATAATATTCAGCAAGCATACTTTCATTCCATCATCCACTGAAGCGCTTTTCAAACTAGCAGTGTCCTGGTGGAACCTGTTCCCCATGCTCATCGCTAACTGTGCCGAGGTTTTGAGGAAAAAAATCCAGATGCGAGTCCAGAGAGTATAGTTTTACGGACATGTTGCAGCCTATAACATGAAAGCATTTCACCATGTCACGAACAAGATCTTCATAGTTTTCTGCTTTCGCATTTCCAAGGAAACTTGAGCATTCAGTTTTAAATGCCCACCAGGCTGCAAATTCTCTTTCTGACAGTTCATTTTCGAAATCTTGGTCATACATTACTGCTTTAATTTGTCGGCCAATAAAAGCCTCTTCTTTTACCTTTGCCTCACTTAATTTTTGAATTTGTTTCTGAGATGCAAGAAAGCCAATCCTTCTCTGTCCAGCGCTTCAAAAAAATTCATTAAACCAAGTTTAATGTGCAAGGGTGGAAGTAAGACACATTGCGGATTCACAAGTGGTTCATGTGATATGTTTTTGGTGCCAGGAATGTAGTTTTTTTCTTGGAGGCCACTGTTTAAGGATGTAATGATTTTTTTTTCTGTCACGGCTATCCCATTCACATAGGAATAGCAGAATTTAGTGCATCCTTGTTGCATGCATGTTAACATCCCAATGACTTTCAAGTCGCCACAAATGCTCCATTTGAATCTAGTGTAGTCAATAAATTTCAGTATAACCACTCATTAGCTCATATGTTTCCTTTGTATTTACAGCATTATATGCTACAGGAACAGTGGATAAACACTGCCTATATGGAGGAGCACTGCTTTAGACTACGTTTGCATGAATCAATAAATAGGCGCCAGTCTGCTACATTATGTTCATATCCCAACATCTGGAATAAGCCATTCACATCACAGCTATATCCATGTCTTCTTTCCATGCAAAATAATACGCAAAATGGCTTTCTCGTCTTCAAAATGAACTCATTTTTACATCTTTATCTAACAGATTCCAACCTTGAAGCCTAGAACCCAGTAGTTCTGCGTCTGTTGAAGTCCCTTAAAAGGTCGTTAAGTTCTCCCTGTTTGATTTCATGATGTGAACATGTCATAGATGTAGAGGGTTGAAATTCGGGATCTTCACCACTTGGGACATCGGAGGTGTCTTCCTCTGAATCAACAGTATATTTATCTGGAGCTGTAAGTACAGGAAGGTCTGAAGAATGAGAAACTGATCGCATAGCGGAGGGTAGGTTTAGATTCCAAATAGAATGTTTGGATTTGGACAAGAACCCCTTCACATCTGTCAAACAAAAGTAGCAATCCGTTATGTGGTCTTTTGGTTCACGCCAAACCATAGGTATACCAAATTTCATTGTACTACGTTTTCCTTGTAACCAGTTTCTCAGCTTCCTGGAACATAAATTGCAGCATTTATGGGGAGCTTAAGACTTATCCTGGTCCTTAATTCTACATCCAAAATACAATTCATACGGCTTTCTAACCAATGGTGACAACCTACATTGTGGAGTCTTGAATGTAAGTTTCCCATACACATAACAGAATAAGTCCGGCTTATTTTTACACTGACGAGACACAATGCACTGAATGTATGTACCGTGTCCTTAGTCCTTAAACACTTATACACTTCAGACTTAATGTCACTAGAAATACAGCATCAATTCAATGAGCAGTATCACACGGTGAAAGGAAACGTCAGAATGGAAACAAAATTTACAATTAAATTGTGGGATGATCAAACTGGTAGTGAATGTTTGATGTAGATACATATTGCTAAATATGTGTAAATCTGCTGTGAAAATGTTGAATAGAATATAAGCAGGATAATCCAAAATTAAATTAAATTAAGAAAACATAGAAATATTAGTGAGGAAATAAATAAAACACAAAATTGTGGATTTTTGAGAAAATGGTACGTGTTAGACAAAAACTGAGTACAGAATCATTATTTCCAGATATTGGGTTTTGTCCAGTTGTACTTTGTTTATGTTTCTTTTGATTCCCACTGAGCTACTGAGTACTAGAGGAATCCAACTGATGAGAGATAGGAAACTCGAAACGGTTCCGTCTTGGGTTCCCGGTACAAAATGTCCAAACATACCTCAGTGAATCCTTAATTTGTGTGCGATGAACATTTTACATTCCCACCATTCCCTGCGACCGCAACGAAGCTCAAGAAGAAAACTCTTCAAAAGGTTACATCTGAACATTCTGAAGAGAGAATTAATTTATTTCAGTAAAAATACTGTTTATTTTTGAAAGATAATCTCCTCACTGTGATACTTAATTCAAAACAGCCTTTGGATTCAATCGAAACGGTGGCCAAAATGGCGCTAGTTGGCTTCTTCGCTCTCGAAGCTCGTCTGTTCTGATTGGGGCTCAATAATGATCATCACTGACAACAACGTTGAGAATAGAACAGTTCTAAATTTTTCCAATGATGGAATCATGGATGAAAATGGTCAAAAGAGGCAAACCACATGAGGATAAACCGTCAATGATAGGGTCAATGATGAAATCAATGTTGACAAATATGCTGGTGTGATCTGGGCTTAAGTGGTGGGTGCCCCAGGCAAGTCTCGTCAGCTAGCCCTCTGCTATGGCTAGACTGTGTAGCGGCACTTTATTTTACTTCCCACTTCTTTGTTTACAAAACAGTACCCCTCCCCTCTAGCTTCACAGACAATCACCGACTCTTCTCTCCAATTCCTTTTTCTTATTTCTTAAATCCAAAACTAGGTAAATTGGGCCTAGTACCTCTAATTCTTTAAACAGATCCACTGCGTGATGTTTCATATCTCTAAACCCTTCCTCTACATGTTCACTAAAGAACCACGGTAACAGTTTTACATTATATTCTCTATTGTTAACTTTAACACTTCACTACTTCTTCGTAAAACATAAGAATGTTTCTTCTTACTTTGGGACACAATAATTCATGATGAATACAACTCATATGTTTAGTCAATGTAAGAGAATGAAACAATTACAATGGCATTTTCTATTATGAACTAAAAATCTTTCTTATCTGAATTGGAAAACAAAACATAAGAACGATGATGTTGATTTGAAATTTTTATCATTCGCTGCCTAATATTCATGGTGAATTATTTTCTTTCTATTTTCTAAACTCCCCTTTTTATTTATTGCTGAAGTTACATTATCCTGTAAATACATTTCTTATTTATTTACAATTAATTTAAGAGATTATTTATCTTTCAGTGAGACTGATTGGTGCTAATAGCTTTCCAAGTTTTCCTTCCTTGTGAAAGAAAGGCAATGATGTGATTCGTGTCTTCGTTTCAAAGTGATCTTATCTTTTGGTGAACCATTGATTATTTGTTGATCAGGAGGTTTGATAAGGCATAGCTTCTTCTTTTCCTTTGATATTTAATAATAATGTTATAAGCCCTGCCTTTTAATGAAATTTGTATTCTTAACGAATGAGTCTTAGAGGAAAAAGCCAGCTTTGTGTTTCCTCATATACACTTGAGAGCATAAAAATCGCAAAGTTCCATTTTTTTACTTTTGTTTTTTTTTTCCCCGCGATTCTCAATTTTTTTTAATGAAACATCTGTAAATAAAGATCGTTTCATCACCTATCCAAAGATAATTGTATGTATTTTCCCTTCCAACACCAAGACAATAACAACATGAGAACACAACACCCCAAATTGATAAAACCGATGAAAAATCGAATGAATTCCATAAATAATGCTACAGGAGGGCTACCCGTAATTAATATAGAGTGTTTTATAAATGTTTGTATTGAATATTGTTTTAATCACCATTTTCCGGGCTGTAGGAAAACAAGGATCTGCGGTAGGCTAGAAGATTTCTCCAAAAAGTAGTCTGCTGACACGCAATACAAACTTAAATAGTTTCATTAGATACGTGATGAAACGATCGTTAAATTGACATTATTTTGTTTAAAAAATATTGCGAAGTGCGAGGAAAATAAAACAAAAAGTAAACAAATGTAATTAATAACAAGTTTAATGTGCGAAAAGTAATTAAACATCACAAGAGAAAATGTACGCGTTCATAAAAAAGGAAATACTGAACTGTTTGTAGTGCTTTCGATACCGATAATCCAATACAGCTGTTTCAGGTTTCCAAACGATCTTCAGCTGGATTTCCCCAGTATCACACAGTCAATGAATCTTACAGTCAATCCCCCCCCCCAAAAAAAAAAAGTAAACAAAAGTCAACAACAAAATGGCCCTTCATATAAAAAACAACAATATATAAATTAAGAATAAAAAAAGGGCAGAAATTTAATCCTCGCTAGCAACCGCTTAGCTTACGAAGAATTAAGTTGTAACAAAATAAAGCATTAAATAACAAGTTTAACGTGCGAAAAAATAATTAAACATCACAATAAAAAACATATTCGCACAGAAAAAAAAGGAATCACTGATCTGTTTTTAGTGCTTTCGATACCGGGAATACAGAACAGCACGTTATACAGCACTTATTATTAGCACGTTAAACTTGTTATTAAATGCATTCTGTTTTTACAACTTAATCTTTCATAGCAAGGATTAAATTTCTGCATTTTTTTGGTGAAGCATTGGTGAAGCATTGATAATTCATTGATCAGAAGGTTTGATAAAACAAAGTTTCTCCTTTCCTTTGAATGTTTATGGAAATCATAAAGTGATATAAGATCCTTAAATATGCAGGTACAATCAAATAAAAAAATATAAACATAACATTAGTTGTTGAATATATAAATATTTAAAAATAAAGATTTCTCATAAGACACAAATTTAATGTTCGTGGAAAACAATTTGATCAGAATAAAAGATAAAAACCCACACAAATTAAAGATTCACTGAGCTATGTTTGGACATTTTGTACCAGGAACCCCGAATCTGGAGATGAAGTGACTAGTTTTAAATGAAAGTAGCGCTTATCACACTGTCTTGCAGAGATGAAAAATAAGGCTTCTTTGTAACTGACTTGTTTAAAAAGCGAATAACAAGAGATGGCCTGTACAAGTTTTGGTTAAACAGATGATGTTCTATTTTTTTAAGAAATTTTTTTTCATAAGAGAAAGATAGATTTGAAAATGAATTCCTGATTGATTCCTGATAGAAGAGAGAAATCTCTTTGTATGGAAATAAGATGCATGGCGTCTTTGTATGACTTACTGGTTGGTTAAAAACGGATGATGATCTGCATGGCTGCTTTGTAACTGTCAGATGGATGGTACAAGCTTTCTAACAAGATCAAATTTTGTTGTTAAGACAGACATCTCTTTAATTTGTTTTCTCTCTTTTTTAAATGGTTTCTTTTCTTAACGGCTTATAGTGAACGAAACAGTTGGGTCTTCGAGAATAATATTTTTGGTACTCTGAGAATCAATGTTTATACTAAAAAACAAGGATAGACACTGCCTTTGAGACAGAATTTTCGTATCAGATGAGTAGAATGTTTTGTTCGCAACATCGGATGATAGGATCCAGTACAGCACGTTATACAGCACTTATTTTTCGAACGTTAAACTTGTTATTAAATGCATTCCATTTTCTTACAACTTAATTCTTCATAAGATAAGAGCTTGCTAGCAAGGATTAAATAACCGCTCTTTCTTATTCTTAATTTATGTATTGTTGTTTTTTAATATGAAGGGCTATTGCCTTGTTAGCTTTTGTTTAGTTTATATGTTTCTTGGGATCATTGACTGTAAGATACTGGGCGAATCCAGCTCATGATGGTTTCCAACCTGAAACAGCTGTACTGGATTCCTGATATCGAAAACACTAAAAACAGATCAGTGATTCCCTCTTTTTTTTGTCTGTATATGTTTCTTCTTGTGATGTTTAAACAAATGCAGTTGTGCGTTTTTTCGGCTCTCAAAATGCATAACCTGATCAAATTTCTTGTTTAAAGAAATTAAATGTTGTAAGCCTAATAATGAAGCTAGCTTTAAAGGAAAATGAAGTTCTGCTTAACATTTTGAATCCAAAAAAAAATCTTTATCTGTGGAATCAGTTGAAATTCTTTCTATTAGTTATAATCTTAATATACTTTTTTATCTTTCTTTTGGATTCAGTTTCTAAAATTGTTAACAGTTTCTAAAAAATAAAAAGGTATTTTCCGTTACTTTAATTTATTTGTGTTGAAAAGATAGAATGTTTATCTTTGATCATAATCAACTTTTCTGAAAATTAATGGATCGATTTTTTAAGTAATTTATTAATTCATCATTTTATATGACTTTTATTTGCTTTGCTGGAAATAAGAAACAGCAGCCATTTTCTTCCAAGACATTGTGTAAATATGCTGCAACCACCATCTCAGAAGATGGCTATCATACGGATATCCATCCATCCATAGTAATTCTGTCTGGAGAAAGATCAACATTCCTATGGAATTCAAGAATTCCCATAGAAGCACATGGGGAAAGAAACTGAGATGGGTTCCCGTGGCCTTCCTCAGGAAGTCATTATGAAATGGCTTAAGACTGAAGAGAAAGTGAAGAAGAGGCTGACAAACACAGGAAAGGAAATTGAAAAATCAAGCCACGCCCGGGATTCGAACACAGATCTGACACAACGTCCGCTCGTCCGGCCGCTCGGTCATGCCGGAACGGCCAAACAGATATCATAGAAGTATAAATCTATTTGCATTTGATGCTTACTTTCCATCTACAACTCTTACACAACATTGGAATATTTATTCTGTAGGAAGGCAAGGAATCTTTATTTATTAAGAGCCACTTAAGAATCAAATATTTACGCGTTTTATTTGTTTTCTTTATTATATACAAAATGTAGAGTTTAATCACGTTTCTACATTTGAATATTTTCATGAATTAACTTCACTAGTAACCAAATAAAAATATAAACATATCGTCAGTTGTTGAATACATGAAATTTTAAAAATAAAGATTTATAGAGTATTGTGTAATTTAGTAAATAAGACATTTCAGTCAATTCTAACAAAAAAATTAATACACTAAAACACCTTTAGTGTATTAACACCAAATCTTTATCTGTGGAATCAGTTGAAATTCTTTCTATTATTTATAACCTTAATACATTTTTTTATATATTTTTTTGGAAACAGTTTCTAAACAAAGTTGTTAACAGTATATAAAAAATTGTATTTTCCTCTACTTTAATTTATTTGTGTTAAAAACTGAATTTTATTTCTGCTGGAGCATCGAATATTTCAAATTTGAATTTTAACATTTTCCTATACAGATTTAGAAAATGTCCTAAGTGTTTCACTGCAATTTCAACTTGTATTTTTTTTTTGGAAATATACGTAATTTTAACAAAAGATAAAATGTTGATCTTTTATCAAAATCAACTTCTCAGGAAAACTAATGGATCAATTTTTTAGTAATTTATTAATTCATTATATGACTTTCACTTGCTTTGCTAGAAATAAAAAACAGCAGCTATTTTCTACCAAGACATTGTATATCTATGTTCCAAGCCTCCATCTCAGAAGATGGCTATCATACAGATATCCATGCATCCATCCATAGTAATTCTGTCTGGAGACAAGTCAACATTCCTATGGAATTCAAGAATTCCCACAGAAGCACTTGGGGAAAGATACGGAGGTAGGTTCGTGGCCTTCCTCAGGAAGTCATTATGGAATGAATTCAAGAATTCCCATAGAAGCACCTGGGGAAATAAACTGAGGTGGGTTGCCGTAGCCTTCCTCAGGAAGCTATTATGGAATGGCTTCAGACCGAAGATAAAGTGAAGAGGAGGCTGACAAACACAGGAATGGAAATTAAACAACCAAGCCACGCCCGGGATTCGAACCCAGATTCCGGCACAACGTCCACACGGCAGGCCGCTGCTCAGACCGCTCGACCATGCCGGAACGGCCAAACAGATATCATAGATGTTTAAAGTTATTTGCTTTTCAATGCTTACTTACCATCTATAACACTTGCACAACTGTGAAATATTTACTCAGGTGTCACGCAACGAATCTTTATATATATAAGAGCCACTTAAGAATTAAAAATACATGCGTTTTATTTGCTTTCTTTATTATAGACACAATGTAGAGTTTAATGATGTTCCTGTATTTGCTTATTTTCATGGATTAACTTCACTAGTAATCAAATAAAAAGTATAAACATATCGTCAGTTGTTGAATACGTAAAATTTTAAAAATAAGGATTTATAGAATATTGTATGACTATGTCCCCCAAAATACCAGAGGGAATGAGAAAGGCCTTACGGTCTCATTTCCCTATGAAGGGAAAATTCCAACCACACCTCCCCGTGGTGGGGGATGGGCACCAAGGTGGCTAACGTGGCTCTGGAGACCGAATGTCCGCCGGAATAAGCGTTCCAACCCTACCAAGTGACAACGGCCTCATTGAGGACGGAGTAGCTAGTAGAGGTTCAGGGCACCTTCTTGCCCTTGGAGTGGGAAACTGCTCTTAAAGCCAATGGCATGGAGATGGAGAAAGCAACGAGAAACTACTCCATTAAAGATCTACGGATATCTCTAGTAAAAGCAATCATGGCACAACTGAAGATGAAGATGAAGATTACTGATCATGGGCTTCGGAACCCAAGACCCGGCAGGAGAGGAGAGCGAAACTGGGCCTCTCAGGTCGTCATTCAGCGAAATCCCAGGAATATCAACAACACAAGTATCACCAAAATTGCAACTTGGAATGTAAGAACATTGTTGAAGATTGGCAGATTGGAGGAAGTGAAATACAAAATGAAAGAGAATGATATAAAAATTCTAGGTCTATGTGAAACTAGATGGAAAGGAAATAACGATTTTATTAGTGATGATATAAGAATAATTCATAGTGGAGGTGAGAAAAGTGGTAGGAATGGCGTTGCGGTTATGCTAAGTAAAGATTGGGCAAAGAGTGTGATTAATACATATCATGTGAATGATAGATTGATGATGATTAAATTGAGTAGCATACCAACTGATTTGGTTATAATCCAAGTCTATTTTCCCACATCAAGGAAGGAATACGATGAAGAAGTGGAAAAACTGTATGAAAAAATTGAAGAATTATTAAAATTAACAAAAAAGAAAGATAATATAATACTACTGGGCGATTTTAATGCTGTTGTTGGATCTACTACAGATACAGAAATAATAGGAAAGTTTGGACTGGGCAAAATGAATGCAAGAGGTGAAAAATTGATTGAATTTTGTAAACAAAATGGATTAATAGTCTCTAATACTTTCTTCGAGGTCCCAACAAGAAGACGATATACTTGGATTGCCCCAAATGATGAAAGATATCAAATTGATTACATCCTGGTAAAACAAAGATATAGAAATCAAATAAAATCTAGTCACAGCTACCCTGGCCCAGAGATTGATAGTGACCACAAGATAGTAATAGCAAAATGTAATATTAGGTTTAAGAAAACTAAGAAATTGGGACAGAAAAAATGGTGTGTAGAGAAATTGAAAGATGAAAAAATATGTAAAGAATATCAGGAAAGGACTAACCAATTAATAGATGATTCTTCCTTGGATGACTGGGAAAATATAAAGATGGGAATAAGAAAAGCATCAGAAGAAATATTAGGAGGAACGAAATTTATACCAAAAAAGCCTTGGATGACAGAGGAAATAATGCAGCTCATAATACAAAGAAATGAACTTAAAAAGAAAAAGGAGATAGAAAGTTATAAGAGAATTAAAAACGAAATAACTGATAAATGTAGGAATCAAAAAGAGATATGGACAAAAGAAATTACTAAAAACATTGAAGATGATATAAGAAGAGGAAGGCAAGATATAGTGTACTATAAAATTAAAAGATTAATACCTAATACAAAAACAAGATCAACCATGATCAAAGATAAACAAGGCAAAATTTTAGCAAGTAATGAGGAAGTCTGTGACAGATGGAAAGAGTACATAGAAGAATTGTATGATGATAATATGGACAAAAATGATAACAGATTTATTGAAAGTATAAACTGTGCAATTGGAAAAGATAATTTCGGTCCACCAATTATGGTAGAAGAATTTGAACAGGCTCTTAAAAATATAAAAAAGGGAAAGGCCACAGGAATTGATAATATACCTATTGAACTTTTGAAAAATGTGGGATATAGGGCAAAAACACAATTGTTTAATGTAATCAATGATTGCTACGAATCCGGCGAATTACCGGAGGATTTTGTAAAAAGCAGGACTATTACACTACCAAAAAAAGGAAATTCACTGGAATGTTCCAACTACAGAACAATTTCACTACTATCGCATGCTTCCAAAATCCTTCTACATATAGTCAAAAACAGAATTAAAGGGAAAATTGATGAATACCTTGATGAAGATCAATTTGGCTTTCGCGCTGGTAGAGGATCTAGGGAAGCAATCTGCGCTTTGAGAATGATTCTGGAAAGAAGCATGGAAAGGAATAGGAAAATTTATATTACATTTATAGATTTAGAGAAAGCATTTGATACAGTGAGATGGGAATATTTGTTTAAAATTACGAAGGAGAAAGGATTCGACTGGAAAGATAGAAGATTTATCTATCAATTATATAAGGGCCAAAGTACACTCATTCACTGCAACGGGGCAACAACTGAAGCGAAAATTAAGAAAGGAGTAAGACAGGGATGCCCACTTTCTCCATATTTGTTTAACCTATACATCGAGGAGGCAATCCAAACTATGAAAGCTAAATCTAAAGGAATTAGTATAAATGGAAAAAAGATACATTGCATAAGATTTGCAGATGATATTGCAGTATTGGGAAATTCGGAAAAAGAAATGAATAAAATGCTTGATTTACTACACAGAACTTTACAAAATTGGGGCTTAAAAATAAATACAAAGAAGACCAAAGTAATGATAGTTGAAAAAAATAAGGAGAAAACGAAAGCAATTATAAAAATAGGAGGAAATAACATTGAACAAGTAGCAAAATTTTGCTATTTGGGAAGCTACATAACAGATGATAACAGAAGTTCTGAGGAAATAAAAAGAAGAATAGCTATCATGAAACAAGCATTCCAAAACAAAAGAAATATACTGACATCAAACCATCTGAATATTGAAACTAAAAAGGCCTTTGCAAAAACGTTTCTATGGAGCATCCTGATGTATGGCAGTGAAACCTGGACGTTAGGGAAACAAGATATTAATCGCCTTCAGGCAGCTGAGATGTGGATATGGAGGAGAGTGATAAAAACTAGTTGGACTGATAAGAAGACAAATCAAAAAGTTCTGGATGAGGTGGAAGAACAGAAAAAATTATTACAGGATATTGAGAAAAGAAAAACCAAATTTTTGGGACATATGATTAGACATAACAATTTTCTAAAAATTATTCTGGAAGGGAAAATTGCAGGAAAAAAGGGAAGAGGAAGACCAAGAAGAAAATTCTTGGATGACACACAAAGGGTTCTGGAGTTCCGAAGCTATTATGAATTAAAGAGAACGGCTGAGGACAGAAGAGCATGGTTGCAGCGACAAGGCGGTGCCTTTAGTACCTGATGATGTATGACTATAAGTAAATAACACATTTCAGTCAATTATAAAAAAGAATTGGTACGTTAGTGTAAGAGAATCAACCAACTACAATGATATTATCTATTAGGAACTAAAACAATTAACTATCTGCATAGGAGAAAAAAAAAATAAGAACTATAAGGTTTGTTTGAAATTTCTGTCAATGGCTGCCTCATATTAATGGTGAAATATTTTCTTTCTATTTTCTAAACTCTTCATTTTTATCTATTGCTGAAGTTACCTTACGTTAATCTATAAATACATTTGTTATCTATTATAAATGCCTACTACATTGGCATGTTAAATAATCTTACATTTGTTATTTATTTACAACTGTTCTATGAGGTTGTTTACATTGAGTGAGATTGATTGATACAGTTAATCACAGTAATTTTTCCTTCCGTGTTAAAGAAAGGCAATGATATGATTGGTTGTTTTCGTTGCTCTTATCTTAGGTAAACCATTGACAATTCGTTAAGAGCACGGATAAGTGCTCTGATATTTGGTAAATCATTGATAAATAGTTGATCAGGAGGTTTGACAAAACAAAGCTTCTTCTTACCCTTTTGATGTGTATGGAAATCCTACCATACAATGACATTAGAACCTTAAATATGCAGGTAAAATATTACTGAAATATTTTATAAACTCTAAATACCATTTAAGTTCTTTCGTTTCCACCCATTCAATTATTTTATCAAATAATTCATTTGTAAAAAAATATTCTTACTCTAAGCAAAGATTATTCAAATTGAATTCAATTAGTTGTAATTTAAATATAATTTTGAATGTGTTTATCTATTAGTGTGCTGAAACTGTAGTTTTTATCCTTTTAATGTGTTAAAAAAATAACTTAAAATATGTGTGTTGGCCTGATTACGTTTTTCAATTATGATAATTACACCTTACGCGTGTTAAATTAACAAATTGTTTATTGATTATTTTTACAAGTTTTCACTTCAATTAACTGTATTTTTCGTCCCTTATAATTGTCATTTATATCAGCCTAATTCAAATTATTTTGTGAAATTACACACGGTTTATTTGGAAATTAGACACGGTTTATTTCCTCTATGTGATCAAAGGTTGATGAGAATGATTGTAATTCTACACAATTTTCCTACAGATCACCTAATAACTAATCAATCAATTCCAAAAATGTGGCATTAACAGAATAATTCAGTTTTATGAACAAGTAATTATTGTATAAGGGAGTACTTTCTTATTATGTTTGAATTTCAGTTTCTTTTCTTAAGTAAAACTTGTGAACTAAAACTTAATCTGTCGTTATGGACTAAACTCGCTTTTCTGTTTGTGTGATTGTAGGTGCATCACGCTAAAATGGCTGAAACGATTTCCATAAAACTTAATATAGTGTAAATATAACATGGTCCTTTTTTATTTTGATTCCCACATCTCCCATCCCTTAAACATCACTTCGAAATCTATACATACACGGATTTCTTCTAAATTTGGTATCATTCAAAATTAAATTAAATTACTGAACTAATCCAATTAAAAATATGAACTCGATTTATTTTGGTCTCCACTCGTCTCTGTCATTTTTATAACATCGATGCTTCAAGGCTGCATTTTCAGTCCCCAATACTCGGTTATAACTGAGTGTTTATCTTTCTTGGTATAAATTTCTGTTCGTTATTCTTAATACAAGAATGAATCCATAAGACTTTTATTAAACACTAATAAGGACTCAGAAACTTAAAAACGTATCACGAAGAGAAGACCTGAGAAAGATTATTAAGTGCTTGAAATTTCTATTCTTTCTAAATTTCTTTAGCCTACACAATTCTTCAACTTTTTCTATTTTTAAACACTGCTTATCTGTACCATAAAAGATATCATTTAAATTATTTCGATTGTGTAATCCTATACTGTATAAGACTACTTGTCTCTAAATCTATACTTGTAAGGACATTACTTGTTTTATTTCAATAATGAACATTATTTCCTTCTTAACAACTAAAAACGTAATTGCGTTATCTGTTTTTCTAAACTGACATGAGTGATTCTTCTCGTTTTAGGAATCATCTGATAATCAGTTATGAGCAAATGCTCAGTTGCAGGGATCGTATTTTTCCGCTGCTGCTCAGGAAACTCTTCGTTTGCATTTATACCGACTCAATGAACTTAATTATACAGGTAAGAAACATTTTACTTCACTAAACATTATTCCATTGAGCCACTAATTGGTTCAATATCATTTCAATTTATTTAATTGCTTTAACTTTACTTCAATACTTTGATTAAATACAAGAAAAATAAAAATACATACCGACAACAAAACAGATATTTCAATTGAATTCGATTAGCTTTTTATTTATTTATTTATTTTACTAATCAACAGAGAATTTGTCTGTTTATCACTATTATACAATTCTTTTAATTCTAGTTTTTTGGTTTTTTTTTTTTTTTTTTTATAATTACTTTCTTGGTAATGTCTAGTGCAATTGAAAGTATTAAGTTTTTAGCGAGATTCCAAACAGATTATTACAAAAACAAAAAAAGTAATGACACAAGGATAATGAATGCTTGAGATTCATTTTAGTTTTATCAATGGAATATGAACACACAAGTTCCAATAACTTCATCGAGTTCGTAATTCGGAGAAAATAGTATTCTCAACATTTTATTCCAAGAATTTATAAAATCTCTTAACTTAGAAATAATGACTTCTATCTATTTCTTATTTAAAATCATAAATACGAAGTCATTGCAATGAAATCTCAGCCTAGAAATGACTGGAAAATACCATTATTTTAATGTTGCATTTCGTTTTAAAGCTGACATTCGAGGCATTCGTTTTAATGCCTCGAAGTTCAAATAAATTTTGTGAGAACAGATTCCCTTTTAAGTTCAATAAGTTATTCTATTTCTTTAGATTGTTAGTATCTGAATCAACTACCTTTCTATTTTTCTAATAATTCTTTCTTAGGACAAAAATTATAGAATCAAATTGTCTTAAATTACATTTAGAAAGTGTAGCACTTTCAGAATTCTATAATCTATGATGATTGGATCGCAGTAGTCTTATCGTCCTGAATAATATGGAAATATATACATAAAAAGCTGGAAACAAAATAGTATCTGGATAAAGAATAAAGTACAAAGAAAACTTACATTCTTTTAAATTCAAAGACGGCGAAGGACTTCTTGTGTTGATTTTGATTTGTTTCATCGTCTGTTTCACAAATACCAATGATTATATCGTAGCATCGTCAGTAACCAAGTTGCTAGTCTTTTATTTTTCATTAAACGTAAAACTGATCAGAAAGAGAGGACTTCTTTAACGACACAGATAATACAATGTTAAATCTTAAAGGAAAAGAATGTTGCTTCTGGAGTCTTTTAAATATTATTTCAAAACAGACACAATTCCTATGATCTCATTCACTGTCACTTCAAACTAAACGTCAACAAATAAAAAAAAGCACATTTGTTGGTGAAAACCAATCCGTTTGTAGTGGTTTTTATTAATAAGCAATGTATTAATAAATATCATTCATTTTTAATTAAAACTTTATTATTATTATAAAGATTCTAATTATTTATTATAAGAAAGTGATTGATCTATAGTTTCTGAAATTGTTTTCTTTATCTCTTGTTTTAATATAATTATTACTTTCTTCTTGAGCCTCAACACTTTACTTAGCATCTATAAAATAACTTATTTAAATGGGTTTTTTTTTTCTCTGATTATTTAAATTCCGGGATCTATATATTCTGGGATCTCACAATAAATGCTTCTTTTAAAAATTAAACTGAATTAATAAAAACTAACCTCATTTTTCAATTATCAGATTCACAATAAAAAAATATAAGTTATATGTAAGCTACATACAACTTTGTTTCCATTGTCTGGCGCTGTGAAAATATGGCTACACTGAAACTTTCGCGACGGGAATCGAACCTGTAACCCTATGAGCAGCAGTCAGACGTCTTATTAATTAGGCCACGGTCACTGCATGCAGTTTGTTGGTTCCCTTTGTGTGTGTGTGTGTATGGCGGAGTGAGAGAAGAAAGAAAATAACCCACTAATTTTAGCCTTAATAGCCTAATCGCCGAATAATGTAAATGTGAATTTTCATTGTTTTAGCTTCTCCCCGTCCACAAAAAAGAATAAAATATCACTTTGTACCGCCATACCGCTTGGAATCGATTTTTCTTGGATTATCTCATACTTATCAGGAGGAGACGGGAGGGGGGGTGGACTAGTTTTATATAAAAAAAGAGGTATTTTAAAAATCACTATATTTAAGCTCAGCTGTTTGGTAGATCTAGTTGGAGGTCTGGCCTGTGAGAGGTGAATCCAAAATAATTGTGTTCATATTAAGAACGGCAAAGTTTAGGGAAATCAGACCAATCGTTTTAACGTGACAATGGAAAAAGAGACAAACAGAGAAAAAAAATATTCAAATAGAATAGTAAGACTTTATATGCTTTCCAGTTCATTCAGTTACTCTACAACTGAAGAGAACTATTTAGTTGTTTTTAATATAAAATTTGCTTAAAAAAAAAGCAGAACTTAAATCTAAAAATAAAAACATCAAAAGCAGTTTACAAACAGTGGAGTTCCTAGAGCAAAAGTTATATACATTCATTAAACAACACTTTTCTAAACTTTTTAAGTGATTATCTCGATTATCTTTAATGTTATATACGCAATTTCCGACTAATATTGTTTTTAGAACAACGGTAATTACTAAATAATCTGAAAAGAATGGTTAGTTTTTGAGAGAAAGTTTTTAATGAATAGCAATTCTTTTACAGAAAGCGAAGCTGAATTTCTTTCTAAATTAGGAAATATATATAAAATTAAAATTAAGGATGATGTTCGAAAACTTACTCAAAACGGGTTCAAAGACTTGCTAGTTGATGCCCAGGGTTGTGTTCTACGAGCAACTTCGTTAAGTTTTCAGGCAATATAAAGTATCCCAACAAATGTCTGTAGTTCAAATTATTATATTCCTTTTCCTGGAATAATGTAGGAATAATCCTCCTCTTCAAAACTCATTGAAAGTTCTAGGAAAGAAATCTTTTTATAAGACAAATAATTTATGGTTATATTACTAATTGAGAATAATCAATAAAAGTATGTCTTTCATTTCAATAAAAATGAACTTAGATGAAATAAATTAAAATACTTTTGTAATATTCTAAAATGAAGAATCTCAATAGCAATTGAAATAAAATAATTTCTTAAATTATAAAATACGGTCAGAGACTCCCTTTAGTTTCATCTGGGCAATGATGCATCTGTATTAGGACAGCCAGTGCTCTGTAATCATTTCTGCATAAAATCTATCTATCTTGTTAAATATTTTTTTATAATTTTTTAAGACTTTTGCAACTGAAAATAAAATTCTTGAAAATTCTGATGTGATTCTGCAAAACATTTCTTAGAAACAATTGTAGAATTAAGCTTAAATAATAAATTATTTAAAAATTATAAATAAAATTAGATTTTTAGATTAAATTAAAGGGGTATTCCACGACAAAGTGAACATTGGTATCCAATTTGGAAGTTAATTATTTTTTATTTATTTCTCGATAAATCAAAACTTAAAACATCGAAAAAACATATTCCGCAAAGATAATTTCGATATAACTTTTTTTTTAATGTTTATGAAAGGTTTTCAGTGTAATATTTTTGAACGTAATTTTGTGTTTCAATGTTGGCAACATTGACATAAACTTTTGTTTGTTCTGAGCGAGAAAACGTCGTCTTTTGATTTTCAAATAAATAGAGCAATCTTTCTGCTTCAAATACGACAAATTGGATCTTAAAAGCGGTTAGTGTGCCAATAATATTGAAATATTAACAAAGCATGGTTTTTCTTGTCCCACCCGTGACAACTTTACAAAAATGTTTGTATTATTAGTTACTGACTTTGAGGTTATGTTTGAAATTTAATAATTACTAATATTACTTTACTGTGAAGACCGCTGTGACTTTCTTTTTCAGTTGTATATATTTATCAGAGACTTTTTAGAAGATATAGTTGTGTTCCACCCGTGACAGTCATGGGTGGGACAGCACATCTCACAGGTGGAAAAGTTGTCATGGGGAGCTAATAGGCTTTCAAGTCTGGTTAGCATATATGTTATTGGTTCGTTTTCCATAACTATGTCTTAACGCGTATTTCGCATGGCCATCTTGCCCGTAAGTGCTATTAATTCTCACATAACAACAAAACTTAACTTACAGTAAAGTTAATATGAGGTTTTTTTTCTTTTTTTGCTTTATTTGCTAGCTTTTTTCATCTTTTTTTTTCATGATGATGAAGATTTCGTGTCATCAACTGCCAAAGTGTTCAAAAATATCAATATTATGAAACTGTCAGAAGATGAAGTAAATGAAAATAGAGTTATGCTTGATAACAGATGGAATTTGGCACTTCCTATTCCAAACATACAATCTCTTCATTATTTCAAGAATGTCAATGAGAAAAATCTAATAATATCCCTAACGTATAAGTCTAAACCAATCACGTGTAGACCTTTAAATTAAGTGTAACCCACCTATATTCGGACACAGACGATAGTGATTGGAATGACTCGAGACTGCGAGCCTTTGGCCTCTAAATCCTAAAAATAAGCTTTTGACTAACTATATTTAATGCTTTTTTTTAAATTTTGTTTTGTTCGAAATTGACCTAAAAATATCTTTGTTTGCAAAGAAATTCGTATGTGTCACACACGTGACAAACATTGTCCCACCCGTGACAGTTACATTTTATTTTTTTATTAGAAAACAATTTATAGTTATTGTGATTAGCTTCTTGTTATAGTAGCTATAGAATGATTTGTATAAGAAACCAAACGATTTTATTAAAAATGTGAAGTATATTAGCAGAGTTTTTGTAAAAAAGATTCCCTCTGAAAAGTCATGTCTATAATTTGTCCCACCCGTGACACAACAAAAGACCCTGTCTATTTCCAAAAAAAAAATTAATGTAATGTTATTTTTTTGTTTCCTCAATATTAATTAAAGAATATAATTGTTGGGTATATAAAAGTCAATGTAGATTTGATTAGTTAAAATATAAATTTTGAAAAGGGAAACAAAATGTTATTGTTGAATTGTCCCACCCGTGACGATGGAATACCCCTAAAGCTTTATGGTACTTTACAACAGCACAGCAAAAAAAATCAAAAGTAACATTAAAAATGCTTAAAATATCAGAAATGGGAACTATTTTATAAATAAAGGGAGGAAATTAGATTAATGAAATATTAAAAATAAATATTACTGATGCTAATATATTTCAAATAATGAAATATCGGGTGAGCAAAAATGACAGCAGTGGGTTATTGGCTGCTCCGCCGTGTAACAATCGATTGCAGCTGCCGCTCACCATGTTGTGTTGTTGACAACAGGTGAGGAAAAGGCGTACTGTATTTTAGAATAATATTCAATGAGGTTTTCGCACCAAATTTCAGAAAGATCCTCCTGCCAAGAACTCAGTTCCTAAATGGTAGGATCAATTTAAGCGAAGAAATTGCATTTCTAAGGGCAAATTGTAGCTGACTGACAGTCCCTGAGGAGAATGTGCACGGCATTCGGGACAGGTACCCGTCGCAAACCTAAAAAAATCAACATGCAGAGGAAATGCCGAAGTGGGAATCCCGAAGACGACTGTGTGGCACGTGCTGCGGAGATGCCTACACATGCGTCCATATCGCCTGCAGAGGCTGCAGCATTTGACACCGAACGACCACCGTCTTCGCGAGGCAATGTTGTCAGGCAACATAACAGCATTGTGAAGTTGAGAACTATGCGACCACCATAATCTTCATTGACGAGGCCACCATATTAGTGGAAGAGTGAATCGGCACAATGTGCAAATTAGGGGAGCGGTAAACCCCCATGCTTACATAGGGCACGTGCGGGATTCCCCAAAAAGTGAATGTTATCTGTAGCATTTCGGTGAACACTGTATAAGGCCCATTCTTCTTCGCAGAAACACTGTGACAGGCTCCAACTATTTAGACATGTTAAGAGAATGGTTGTTACCATTCAGTTGGAAAACGACACGGAAGATTTCATTCTCATGCACTATCCTATTTGCATGGGATTGTATTGTAAGTAAATACCTACAAAATTTATGTATTTTTTCCATATCATTTCAAATGGACATTTTATAATTGTGGTTTTTTAAATGAGGAAATTATTTCATTTTCATCTATATTATTTTTGTCACTTGTTTAATTTTTAGAATTCTGCGACCATATTTGTTATTTACTTTGGCTATTTCAATTTCATTTTTTCCTTTTTTAAAATAGTTTGATTATTTCTAAGATGACCAAACTATTAAAATTCATTTAATATTTCTATGTAATTTTTTATCATTAAGTTATAAACGAATTTTTAAGAGAAATGAATTCACTAAATATTGTAACTTTCCTTAAACAGTGTTTATTTATGTTATTCTAAACTAATTAATCCTTTGGAATAGATATTTATTTTCTATTTTTATTTTAGGATTGATAAAAGTAAACAGCAGAGGATAAAGGATGACTTCATGGTTTCGAAATGTAAGAGAAAAAAATATTTCTTCATTTATTAGAAAATTTTAATATTTTTAAATATCGAGAGAGAAAACTCATCGAATAATAAAGTACCTGAGCCATATAACGCCATGTATACCTTTAGCGCCACCTATCTAATTCTTCATAAATATAAGAGATGGCGGTACTGCACTAAAGTAGTTTGCATTGACATGTCATTTAGTGTTGAAGTGAGTTACTAGCAGACCGCGAACATTTTCGAGTGAAATTATATTTCCGCCTTTTCGTGTCGAGGACTGGTTCTGAAAGGGTGCTACTATATCAACGTAAGATAAAATATAGATTTTTTTAATGTTCAGCAAAGATTAACTATATAAAACTAAATATTTTCTTGATTCTTGAAGATTCTTCTATGTAGATAAGTTAACTGTTATTTTTAAAATTCGGAAATTGTAGACAAACAAGCGTATCATGTGATCCATGTGCTCAGTAGCGCTTTAACGCCATGGTGGTGTTAATGGTCTACATATACGATTTTAGGTTACGTACGACATTTATAAGTTACTAATATGTTTCATGAAAATATAGATGTTTATCTTATTTATTATTTTGCTTTTATAATCGGAAAATGCCGAAATTAATTAATTTTGACATTTCCTCTTTTGTTTTAACTACAGATTAGAAAGACTGCGTTAATTTCAAGTAATTTTTTTATTATTTTTTTACAGAAAGTCAAATTTAGTTGCTTTTTACTGTAATTTTGTACAAATAATGTTTACAATGATGGAATAATTCTTAATTTTAAATAAGTTAAGTTACTAGAAAGTAGGTGGCGTTAATTGGACCAGGTGTTTCTAATAATGCTAGTTTGCAAAGTTTTTTTATTTGAGTTCTCATACTTCTCCAGTAAAAGTTATCATGTGTTTCATTACGGTATGCTTCAAACAGAAGATTAAACTTTCTTGGTTATAATTTTCGTGTTTCGATACACCTTATTTCCAGACTTACAGTAATTTAAATTGTTAAGGTGGCGTTATTTGGGCAGGATACCTTAGATGAGATAGAATGAAATAAATAAACTAATATTTATTCTTTTGTACATTTATTGTATAAAGCTAAATATTATTTTTTAATTCTAATATCTGCTAAAGTTCAAAACTTCGCAAGTTTTTCATTTTTTATTCACACACAAATTCTTATCCTAGAATTCTCTAGAATTACGTTCACTTCTAAATCACTCAGAGTTCTCAACTTTAAATAAAGTATCTTTCGAAGCGTTAACCTTAAGTTGAACTTGTAGCATTACTAACTTGAATTCCTTAGCTGGATACATAACTAGAATTCACTGTATTTAAATCTTCACTATAATCTATCGTTGCATTCTTTATAACTTCTATAGTTATCTTTAATCTCAGACGATGATTAAATACTTCAATTTACTTTCTATATCTTATTCCAATATGGCGTCGACTGTTCCATGCTCTGTAGCGCAGATGATCTGAAATAAATAATGTAAAGTTATTTACAGATCTCCAGATGAAATAAATAGATATAATCCCAGAAATATCTTTGCAAATATACATCTGTGTTCTTAGAATACTTCCTTGACATGACCGTTTGCCGAGGTTTAACATTATAGTTGCAATCAAATAATAAAATTGGATTAATTCTTTATCAATATTATTTGTTCTGGTTCAATATATATTGTACTTACCAGTCTTCACAATATATGTAACCTGAATAAATATAACTTTTTATCCTGTAGCATCTCTTCCTGAAATTCCATTTAGAAACGATGCTTTGAACTCATCTTGTTGCTTCCTTTTCTTCGAAAAGCGATGGACCATTCACTGTTTTAGTAACAATCGCACATCACACCATTGTTTTGTTGTCCACATTTGTTGTCCACAGAATGGCGTTTCTTTTACTGTTCAAACTGTCAATGCTTTGTCTTTACTCAAATAACTTAGGTTTCTACAGATATTATATGATATAATTATCTATGATATTATATAAAATCATTAAAGAAATACAGCTTTTAAATTTAAAATAAGGCACTAAGGCAACAAAGAAAAGCAAACGATTTCGTCTCTAAGCTGTCATCGGTTTCAGACTAAGACTGCACAGTTTTTATTTTGGATTCCCATTGGCGGTGCGCCAGTACCTTGTCCCGGGCACTGCCGGGCTCAGATGAATTTACTAGGGAATAGAGAACCCACAAAACAAAGAATTAATGCAATAAAATAAATTTAACGTACATAAATATGTGTAAAAGAAAAAAAAAAGTGCCCAGGATAAGGAATTTGAGGCCGTTCTGGTCACAAGTGCTTTTTTATTGTTGTGTTGATTTGTTGGGGTGCCGTTTCAGAAAGCTGAAATGGTATCTCTTAATTTTGTCACGCACTCTAAGCTACCATCAAGAGTAAATCTGGTTGATGACGCCTAATAAGACAGAAACAGCTGTCCCAGATTCTCGAGATGGTAGCTTAGGATGCAAGAACGTTATTTAATTGCGTGCATCTTCATCTGTGAAACATCAAAATTTATAAATATAAAATCTTATTATGATAAAAACTATTATTTTTACTTATAAAGTATTATTTTTACTTATAATCACAATTTCCTATAGAAAGACATTAAAAAGTATGTCACAATAAATAAAAAGATTCAAATTAAAATTACAAATTTTTAAAAATGAAAAGTGATCGTTTAATATTGTTTTATGATGAAAAAGGATTTTTTTTTAAAATTTTATTATTTTAAACAATGTTTCTGTAATTCTTTATTAGTTTTAATTTTTCAAGAAAAAGCCAAATTAAAATCATTGAAAAATGACAAGTGTGTCATAACGATAGTAATCTCTAAGGTACATTTTATCTTCATATCAAAGTAATGCTAAAAACAATTATAAATACAAATTTTAAATAACATTGATTTGATTTCGCAATTTTTATATATATTCCTTTTGGGTTTTTTTTTCTAGTTTATTGCTTCGGTGCAAGATGCAATTGTAAGTACAAATGTAATAGTTTCTTTTACAATAACTAAAACAGATATAAAATGTAAATGCAGTTTTCTATTTTGATTTTAATATCATTTTAACTTTTCCTTTTTTATTATTCGTATATTCGTATTAATAACTCAGTTAACATTTATAAGGGCATTTGGTTCAACTGAGTGATTTAGGCTTCCGACATCTCCTATTACATTTCTAAATATAGATTTAATTGCAGGAACTCTTTAATGTTCTTTCTTCTCCGATTTCACATGTTTCTGTCACAAGATCAACCAAAAATGCAGGCCACATTGACGACGAGAAAGACGTCAAAATAGTAATCTTATGGCTCATAGTACTACAGCAGTAAATTTAAGCAAATGTATTATTGTAATTAAGTTATCAATGTATTGCACTACATTCTATTTATAAGCGCAGTCGCCTGCATTTTTAGTTGGCCTTATTTCTTTTAGATGATTTAAATGATTAACCATGAAATTAGTTCAAAGCAATTTTCCCACCCTAATTGTTGATAGCAGATATTAGAGCGATGAAACAACGAGTCAAGATTTTGAAATGAAGTGAATTGATTTTATTAAACAGAAAACAAGGGTTTTTATAGATTTTACAAAGTTGGATTTCATTGGAAGATTAATTAAAAATATATATAGTGATTGGACAAAAAAGCATGACGATTTTAAATTAATTAACTAATTAAACGGTTGTAACGGAATAAAACTTAAAAATAAACAGAACAGCAATAATTAGAAAATAGAAAACAAGTGATTTACAAAAAATAAAGGAAAACATTAAAATGAATAAATTACAGATATTTACAGATAAATAATTTCTACAAAAATACATACAAACGATTTTTAAAAATATATAAACTGTTAAAATATTTCGGAGTCTGTGTATCCCCACCCCAAGAAAGTATCAAAGAAAATATCAAAGAAAACAATAATACAAAACCGCACAATAACTAAACAACAAAAAACAAAAATCACTGAGCTTTTTGTTGTTGTTAGTTATTGTGCGGTTTTGTATTGTTTTCTTTGAAGTTTTAAGTTGGTCCGCACGTTAATTTTGATTTTTTAAAAAAAGTAAAGACATGCAATTTTATATTTGGTATACTTTGTATATATACAGGGTGCTTCAAAAGGAATATTGCAAAACTACAGCTAATTTATTGAGTAATTGAACGAATCTAACACAACTTTATTATTATTATTATTATTATTATCCGCGAATGGGCCACAACTGACCACGCGCTAGCCCCACCTGGCAACGTCAGGACGAGGCTAGGAAATCGGGATGGGTTACGAGAATACACCTCTCGTTGAGACTAACACAACTTTATTAATATAAAAAATCTCATTAACTCTCCAAGTTTTAGCTATACATTACAAATTCTCGATGTGATCCTCTTAAGTGACACGGCAGATGTCGAGACGGTAGCGCAGTTCTGCACAGGCGCATGCCAGCATATCCTCTGATATCACCTCCACTGCTTCAGTGACGTGTCGTCCTTGATATAGACCCACAGAAAGAAGACACATGGCCGAGTGCACCAAACTTCAATTAACTTTGATGGCTGCATTGTGGACAAGTTAAAATTGGGGGGGGGGGGGGGGTACTGCTCCAGAAAAATTTTAGCCTTTGTTTTAAAATTGTGTGGAAAAAAAACAAACATGTATAAAAAGAAAATTTATTCAGAAACTTGATAAATTTCTTTTTATACATGTTTGTTTCCTTTCACACAATTTTAAAAACAAAGGCTAAAATTTTTCTCAAGCAGCACCCCCACTTATTTTAGCTGCGTCCACAATTCTGCCATCAAAGTTAATTGAAGTTTGGTGCACTCGGCCATCAGAGTGTTAAATCTGGCGATGAGATAGATGGCCTGGGTCACTCCACACCCAATTGAGTTGTTGTCTCTTAGCACCGACCAATGCAAGACCAATAAACAAAGTCGGTGCCATTCAATAAATTTAAAAAAATTAAATGATACGGGATAACTAGATTAATAATGCAAAAGAGGTTTAATAATAACAGAAAAAATATATTTATATGATAAAATAAGAAATATACTGAATGATTAAGATAATTAACGTGCGGGAAATAACAATGAAAATGCAATCAATACCACACGATACATATAAAACAAATATTTTAAAAAATGATGTTTCGAGGTCCCGAAGTTAACGGCCCTCGAAACATGTCATTTTTTTTTAATATTTGTTTATATATATTGTGCGATATTGATTTTTATGATAAGGGATTTATCTTACCCCGGGATAATACACACATTAAACAATTATTGTATTGGCGTTCTAAGGCGCCTGAACAGAACAGAGTCCACCGGAGATGGCACACAGTCCATGAAAGTTCTCGAGGGAAAGGATAGAAGATCGTTGACGTCCGGGCCCCACAGAAACTGGACGAAGAGAAGTCTGCACCAGCGGCTAGAAAGAAATATTCTCCAGACGAGATCCAACAACACTCGAGTCTAGGGGCCGTCACTCTCTGTACTCTACCTGAGAGACTCTAACTGGACTCTAAATGGCTCTCTCCCATCCGCTAGCCACCCAATTACAATCAGATTCGCTTCTAGGGTCAGTGTACCATGACGCCGGGAACTTGGGAACGCACATTGTGAAGACTAACCCACGGAGGTACTGGGGTCACAGAGCTTTGCGTACTAAGCTGACTCAGCCAACGGAGAGATGCAAGCAAACCTAGGCTTGGTTTTGGCGCGATGACAGCTCTCCTATTTCTTCTCCGACGTGGTGACCTCTCAGAGGGGCAGCAAAGTATCCGGTTGCTTCTCTTCTCGAATGCCTCGTTTACTCTGTCTTTTCAGCACTACTCGTTCTTCAAAGGGATCAAGCATTCGAAAGGCAGCAAATCACTGGCCACCTGCCCTCTCCGGATGCTCGCTGTGAACTGTCTATTTCACTGTTCTCCTATATGCGCTGCCCCCTCCTTCAGTAGTGACGTCACGCAATGCAGAAGATGCTGGTCTGTCTACAAGCACATCTGTTCACAGGCTGGGAGGGACAAAAGAAGATGGCAAAAGGAAAATGAGGGAAAGCTGGGAAGCCAATAAAAACAGAGTCCAGATGGGAAAGTTAGGGAAGATGAATAGAAAGTTAAGGTGGAGACGACGGAGGTGAGGGGAAGATCAGAAAATAAACAAACGTCGAGGCTTCCAAAAAAACGTGTAAGAAGGTTAACGGCTCTTCCTTGCTTCCTCAGCAGATCGGATCCCAGATGGGAAAGTTAGGGAAGATGGATGCCAGATGAGAAAGAGGCTCGAGTGAGCACTACAGGGCATCTGGAAGCCACCTGTTAAAAGAAACAAAGGGATTGTTAAAAACCAATGCCTGGGAAAATGAAAGAGATAGAAAACAGTTATGAAGAATAAAAGGAAATAAAAGGGTTGAAGTTGGAGGTAGATGTAGCAAACCTAGGGTCGTTACATGAGCAAAACTGGTTAAATGACAAAGAGAAAATTTAATATTACTTTAACATAAGCAATACAAAATTATATCTTACCAAGGAGTTCTCGTCGGAGTAGGATCCTTATAATGATTCTAGTAAATTAACACGTTATTAACACTAAACAATTGTTTAAAATGACGTTTCAAAGCGCCTAAACAGAACAGTGTCCACCAGAGATAGCATACAGTTCATGGACGTTACCGAGGGGGGAGGGGGAGATAGTCTGTTAATGTTCTGGCCGCACAGACTGGAATGCGGGAAGTGTTGCACTGACGGTTAGAAGGAAGGGTTCTCAAAACGTTACCCAATGGCACTCGGATCTCGGGTTCGCTGCTATCTCCACATGAACTCTACATGAGCATCACACTGCTCGCTCGCAATTGCAGTTAGGTGAGCTTACAAAGTCCTATGTGTGGCACACCGAAGACTTGAGAGACGCACCTGGAAGAGACAAATCCAAGGAGGGAACTAAAGCGCATTTCTCATGGCAAGTCTTATTACAGAAAATCGGACGAGAAATTCATCATACGGATTGACTGCTGTGTAGTTTCCGGAGATCATTTCACATGACTCCGAAATCGTAGATAATTTTTCACAGGAAATGACGTTAATATCCGGTCTTAAACGGAAGCGGAAATTACTTTCTTTGGAGCAAAGAGAAGATAACAAACGAAAATGGAAGCTCCAGTTTCGCATTCTTGTTTTTTAAATATTGAATGAAAATATATGACACTTTTACAAATACTGAGAATTATACTGCTGAATCGGCAGCGACTTGAAAATGAATGGGCGCGAGCAAGGATTGAAAGGGGATGATGGGTTCTAGTGACGGCCCTACCGTATGGCGTGAAGAGCTGCCGCTCCAGAAGACGCCGACCTGTTTACAAGCTAAACTGTTGACAGACTGGAAAACTGGAGGAACAAAAGAAGATGACAAATAAAGTGAGAGAAAAGCGGAGAAGTCAAGATGATTTTTGTACTAAACCTACTGACATCTACATTGATACCCAATCTGCAGTAAAGTTAATTGAAGACAGCTACAACCAATATGAGTCTGTGCAGTCTCCAATAGCCTCAATAAAGTTTCTATACGCATTAACTAATCAAAACAAAGCGCCTTAAAATGTACAGACACATCAGTGACATCTCAAAACAGCTAAATACATCTCGGTAAATTGCCGATCATCAGATGAGAGCAGTCACTGTAAACAACCAGATCTTCAACTTATATTAATCTCAGTTTTAAGTAGGAAAAAATATGTAACCTTCAAGTCTAAACTAATAACAAGAAGTACATCTCCGTATTAAGATCTGGTTGTTTGCTTCTGACTAACAGCTGTTTCGAGATGTCACTTATAAACACTGGGTCACAACTTTTCATGAGTTAATATAATTTACTTTTTTTTGAGAAAGAAATCTTCACTTTTGTACGAAAATATTACTGCATAAAAAACCGTTTTCAATTTTGAATTTAAAATGTAGAAAACTAATTAAATTTTAACCAGATTATTAATTTAGTATTTAACGATCCCACTTAACAATCATACCTTTAACTAATAAAATTACAAATTTACTGGAAAGAGGTTTTAATTTTTTTCATTTGAAGTGAAATAAAAAATTCCTGAACTAATTTAATTTTTTTTCTTAGACTGAGACATTCAATGGCACCTCTGGAAATGAAGACACAGTCCCTCCAATCGATCAAGACCCAGTCACGAACATCAATCAGGTGAATTAATTTAAAAAATACTTTGTATTAAATACAATGAAATCAGTATAGTTTAATATTGGATTGAAAAAAAAAGAAAAATCTACACAGCAACTCTTATTATCGTTAATTAGATTCAACAAAGAAATATTAATTCCTCAGTGAAATATCGACAATGATCATAGATTAAGAAAGAATCTAACTTATTAAGTTGGATTTTAGATCACAGTAGGGGATTTTGATTTCAATACTCCCCACCCTGAAATGAATCTATGTTATAAAAAAAGATAAATCAATCTGAAATTTCTTTTTTTATGTATAGTTTTCTTGGTTTTAGTTACAGAAAGAGTTTTTAAATGTATAATAAGCATTGAAAAAAAATTGATGAATAATGGTTGATAAAATATTACGATAAATATCAAGACATTTTAATTATCTGTTTTTCTGATGAATAAATATAATGGCAAAATTTTATATGGATGTCAAATATGTAACATGAAAAAAAAACACATCAAAAGCTCATATCCAGTGTTTACAAGCGACATCACAAATGAAGAGATCTTTACTTCGGCATGAAAATATTACAGCATCTTTCCGATATAAAAACCGTCTTTAATTTTGAAGTTAAAATGTTAAAAACTACTTAAAATTATATTAAATTATTAATTTAGTATCACATATTTAATGACAATGCCACTTAACGATCATACTTTTAACTAATAAAATTACAAATTTACTGGAAAGAGGTTTTAATTTTTTTTCATTTGAAGTGAAAAAAAAAATTCCTGAACTAATTTAATTGTTTTTCTTAGATTAAATCAGTAAATGGCACCTCTGAAGATGAAGACACAGCCACTGCAATCGATCAAGACCCAGTCAAGTATACCAATCAGGTGAGTTCATTTAAAAAATACTTTGTCTTAAATACAATGAAATCAGTATGGGTTAATATTGCATTGAAAAAGAAAGAAAAATCTACAACAACAACTCTTATTATCATTAATAAAATAAATCAAACAAACATTAATTCCTTATTGTCCTCCAGATGAGAGATGGCCGGAGAATGATATGAGAAGTTTGAACTGCGCAGCCCTTCCGGTAGCTGATCAATTATGTTTTCCTGTCACAATGGACGATGGCGTCTGTTTTCACTGAGAAAGACATGTTGATAACGCCAAATTAAAACTTCTCTCGACTATTTAGCGTTATTTCAATACAGTTGCTAACAATAAGTATTTATATAAATAAATAAATATATATTATTATAAATACAATGCTGTTTTGCAAAGTAACAAGCCCTTACCGTAATGGCGGTGTTCTGTCATAAAATCAGACGGAAGTGCCTGACCAGACTAATCGATCATACATGCGCAGATCTCACAAAAACAGGGCGGCCATCTCTCATTTGGAGGACAGTAGTGAGATATCGACAATAATGATAGATTAAGAAAGGAAACCAACTAATTAAGTGGGATTTTAGATACGAGTAGGGGATTTTTTCTTTAAATGCTCCCCACTAATAAATGAATCTACAGGTTGATCAAGAAATAACAGAAGGTGTTCGGAGCCATGTAGCGTGCTATGTACTGGACGAAATAGAACAAAATTTGGCCACCATACACATTAAAATATGCGGTTTCGATTTGTCAAGAAAAAAAAATTAGTACCAAACAACGCCGATAGGGGAATGTCTGGCGCTGCAAGCGCATAATGTGTGAAAAAAGAATACATAACTGCCAATGGAAACAGTAAATAACAACATACCAAATACCAATGAAAAACGTTTATTATAGCAACCTACAAATTTGGCTCAAGGTGACCACCAGCCTGATGTTCCACTAATTGCATACGGTACACAAGGTTTTCGACGGTGGCTCGCAGCACATTGGCATTTATTCGTCTGACATGTAACGTTATTTGATCTTTTAAGGTAGGAATGTCAGGAACATGTCCTTGATACACAATTTACAGGTAGCCCCGCAACCAGAAATGACAAGGATTCAGATCAGGGGACCTCGGAGGCCAATTCATGGGAAATGCGCGACTAATTACTCTAGCGTCTGTGAAATGTTGACGCAGGACATCCTTCACCCGACGTCCGATGTGCGGTGGCGCACCATCTTGCATGAAAATGGTAGAATCGATACAATTTCTTTGCTGCAGTTGAGGTATCACAAAGTTCTCGAGCATATCGGCATACCTGTCGGAATTGACGGAACAAGTCACTAGTCCATTTCTACCAACTTCTTCATAAAGTACGGGCCGATGATAAAAGAAGCAGTGAACCCACACCAAACTGCGACTTTCGGCGAATGTAAGGGGATCTCTTGACCAACGTGTGGATTTGTATCAGCCCAAATTCGGCAGTTGTGTGTATTGATATCACCGTGCACATGGAAGTTAGCTTCATCGCTCCATAATATCCGCCATGGCTACTCGTCATCCACTTCCAATCAAGCCAAAAATCTCAAAGCAAACTCTAATCGAGTATTTCTGTCCCCTGGGAGCAATTCTTGAATGGGTGTTATCTTATAATGATGAAATTTCAGGATCTTACGCAATATCTTCTGCACCGTCGATAACGGGATATCTGTTTGTCGTGATAGTAAACGTGCACTGCTGGTACCCTGCTTATTAGCTATCGCCTGATCCTGAACGGCAGTTGCAACTTCTTCAACTTGTTCCTGCTTGATATGTTTACGTCCTCGGCCAGGTTGCACACCAAGAGTTCCTGTTGTTTCAAATCTTTCAACCATTCTTCGTAAGTTATTTATGGTCATCGGTCCTCTACGTAACTGTTTTAACCGCCGGTATTCACGAAGAGCAGCATTGGCATTTTCATCCCGCTGATAAAACAGCTTGACTAATAAGGCACGATCACAGTGACAACGCCATCGACGGGCGACTTCTTGCAGAATGACTAGAATTCCCGCAACCCCTACTTTTATCCTCGATATCGTGTCACAAAGTACCCGTATATGCAAATTTCATGCTGCATTTTTCGACAGAAGCGCCAGAATTTCCCCTATCGGCGTTGTTTGATACTAATTTTTTTTTCTTGACAAATCGAAACCGCATACTTTAATGTGGTATGGTGGCCAAATTTTGTTATATTTCGTCCAGTACATAACACGCTACAGGGCTCCAAACACCTCATGTTATTTCTTGATCACCCGGTATGTTATAAAAAAAGATAAATAAATCTGTAATTTCTTTTTTTATTTATAGTTTTCTCGGATTTAATTACAGATTGAGTTTTTCAAATGAATAATAAGCATTGAAAAAAAAATGATAAATATTAGTTGATAAAATATTAAAATAAATATCAAAAAAATTTTCCTACCTTATGAATAAATATAATGGCAAAATTTCAAATGCATGTGACATATGTAAAATGAAAAATAAGCATAAAAACACACACATTTAAAGGCTGATTGAGCTGTCTTGAAAATTTTGCACAGGGAACTAAATACAGACAGTTTCTGGCTTCCTACCCGTCGCACAATGGGTATTTGTATGATAAATCCGGTCAAAACTTGATTTTAGCAAAATAACTCTAGCCATAAAGAGATCTTTGCCTGAGTTAGTTTAATTGTTCGGGATAATGGGAATATATTGTTGCATGACGGTGGAACAGCAGCGTCTCCCCCTAGAATGCAGTGAACTAAGCCAGCAGCGCCTCCCTTTCCTCCCCTTGGTTTGCGGGAATCGATGCGTTGTCGGCCTTATAAGCAGTTCCAGAAGCTAGAGCCTTCAGTTAGTCATCGCGGCATGAAGCTGCCCGGAGCCTCTAGCCCCGTGTTTCCGAACTTTTTCTGTGCTATGCCCCACCTATAGATACTTTAGTATGTTATATCCTATCAAATTAGATATAACTTTCAAAAAACAAACTTTTAAGAAAAAAACCCAACTTTTTTAACTTTCACAACCAAAAAAAAAAAAAAATTACTCCAGTTTCGAATTGTTCCCTTAACAATCAAATTGTCACCCTGTGGGGCGTGTGCCCCACTTTAGTAATCGCGGAGTCTCTAGCCCAAGAGAAAAGTTAGTCATCGCGGCACGAAGCCGCCCGGTGCCTCTAGCCAGGAGAACAGTCAGTCACTTACGACACGGAGCCGCTCGAAGCCTCCAGTCAGAGTGTAGAGTGAAGCAGAGAGTCCGTCCGTGGCATTGGGCCATCTACTGAAGCAGAGAGTTCATCCGTGGCACTGGGGCCAACCAACAGCCGACGCCAGTAGAGTCGATGAAAGCCCGGCACACTGGGCAGCCAGTCGCCGCCAGTAAGGAGGAGGAAAGCCCGGTAAACTGAGCAGCCAACCGCCGCCAGTAGGGACTAGAAACGGGAAGAATGGAACGACAACAGGGTCCGCCTTCAGAAGAGGGGTTTACAGCCGAAACCATCACAGAAGGACTGTTAAGACTATTAGTGTGAATAAAATAAAGAATCCCAAATAAAGTATCCCAACTAAAGATTCGCAAAATAAAAGAACCTCGGTGGCACGCCAAGTGAATTTGGCACGCCAGCATGTGTCTTTCCCCCTATGCGCCACATTGTGCATGCGCTGTCAATCCGAAGTCCATCACATGGTGACGTGCAGTTGTCAGTTCTCAGTGTTTGCTGTGAGAATAGCAATTTGGGAATTTCTTCCTTGGTTTTAAGAAACAGTGTCAAGTTTTTTATCATGGAAGAACCTGAAGCAGGTATCATCCTATTAATAGGCAAAAACTGTATGTGTGGATTCTGTCCTTGTGTTTGTATGTCATTCCAACATCACTACAGACACATAATTTAAGCAAGAAACAAACTATAAGGTGGCGCAACCAACATTTCTGTGTCATCCCAACAGCGCTACAGAAGCAGTATTTACGCAGAAACAAAATACAAAGTGGCTCTACCAACATTTCTTTGTCTGGATCGACATTATTTTATGGCAGGAGGATAACTTATAATGAGAAACCGTAGTGCTGGCTATTGCGAAACTAGAAAATCAATTTTATATTTGTACTTAGTTTTTTTAAGTTTTAGTGTGTAGTATGGTCCAAAATGATATGAGAAAAATAAAAGTTAAAAATATTTATCTCCATATTGCTGCCCTTGTTTCACTATGCAAAGTAAATTACCAAACCAAAATTTGCATCAATTGGAGAATGTTTAGGGGTCCCTATGAATTGAAAGTTGTAAACTTTTATGTTTCGTTTGTTAAAGTTCACCATTTACGGGTTACTTTGAAACAAATCAATGAACTACTACAATTTACTCTTAGAAGACTATTAAGAAGTCTTAGTTCTACTAATTCTTAGCTACTGCTTGCCTAAACGCTCTCGATGATTGGAATCTGAGGGAAAATGTGTGAGCTCTAGTATTTGACACAACAGCTGCCAATACAGGCTTGAAGATTGGAGCATGTACTATTCTTGAAGAGAGTTTAAAGACTAGTCTTGTGTGCCTACTAGTCCATGTAGGTACCATGTGCTTAAAATTGTACTCTCATCAGTTTTCAGCATAACTTTTGGAGTAATATATATATTACTCTTATATTTAAACGTTTTAAGAAGCAATGGTCTCATATTGACAAGGAAATATATTCTCAAGGCAGAAATTATCTGTTTAACTTCAATGACCAAACAAAAAAGCTTAGGGAAGAAATGGTGAGCTACTATACTGTCATTTTAGAGGATTCACATCAGTCAAAGCAGCCTCGAGATGACTACTTAGAGCTGTTGCAGATATGTAATGTCTTTCTTGGAGGTACAAACCCAGGATCAAAAGTAAAGTTCCGAGCCCCAGGTAGTTTGCGCAATGCACGTTGGATGGCAAAGGCTATTTATTCTCTTAAAATCTAATTATTCAAAGATCAGTTTACACGTACATCTGCAGAAGAAAAGGGAATCACTGAAGTAAGCTTGTTTGTAGCCCTTATCTATGGTTGACATTGGAATGAGGCAACCAAGATTGAGAAAGCTGTTATGAATAATGTCATTCTGTTAAAGCAAATCGAAGCATATCCCAATTGCAATATTAAGAAGGCTACTTTTGTAATATTTTAACGCCACTGTGGTTCTTTTCTGAAACATTTGATTGGACTGGCTCTCTTTGATTCCCGTGTCAGTGATGCCACAAAAATTGAGATGGTTAAAAACCTACAGCGCCAACCGAAGGCTAAGACCCTAAAGAGAGTAGAAAGTAAATCGTTTAAGCATGACAGTCCTCTGGAGGCATACTTCACACAACGAACAACAGAACTCTCGACATCCTCCACACAAATGGAAAAGAAAAAGCTGCTTCTTTCCTTTGCAAGGATCTCAAGTTGTGGCCTTCGGATCCCACTTCATCGATCTCAAAAATAAAGTGCGCAAAATGAAAGTAGTAAATGACTGTCCTGAAAGAGCTGTTGCTCTGATCCAAACATTTAATACCAGTATCACAAAAAAAGAGGAACAGTTTCAGTACCTTCTTCGATTAATTCAACTACACAGAAAAAAGTTGCCAACGTCCAAGAAGGTGACGCGGTTGGCCAATGATGTTATTAAATCTCAGTAAACAACAACAAACTGTTATATGTAACATTAACATTTCAGAAACCTTAATTATGACCACTTTCAATGTAAAATAACTTTTCCACAATATTTCTGTATATATTTATATCATCAGTAAAGATTTTTCACCAAAATTTCGGTGTTCTATTAAAAACTCCACTTTGACCTATAAAATGTTAAATCATAGGGATCCCTAAATATTGACCAATTCACGTGAATTTTTTTTCTCAATTCTTTAATATGAAATAAGACAGGCTTGTGGAGACTGAGATTTCCAAAATTTTTATTTTTGGACCAGTCTAATATGCATTTATATAAATTATTTTAACGCATGAACTACTAGACACGTATTGTTTTATTAATTACACTGATCTCACACCTTATTGACTATTCAAGCATATTTCGAAACTAACCTCTAAATATGGATTACATGCTTGAAACAGGTACCATGATCAAAATACATTTTTTGTTTTATTGCTTAGTCATCATTCAAATTATACGTGTAAGTCATGACTTCTAAACAATGAGTTTAGAACATCATTTTCAATCTTGAGTTTTTGAAAAATGTCACGGTATTTCAAAAATGTGGAATCTGTTTTACTTCCGTGAATATTTCACGGGTTGCCACTTGTGTACTCATATTTAAGAACTTGTTTCATTGTCGTAACATTAATATTTATTTAATTATTACAGTTCGAAATAAAAAGTAGTAATTTTAAATTAAAAAAACAAATTTCTGTGTAACTCTATTGAATTTATTATATTGCAGGATGCGTCTCAGTATATCTTTTTACGTAAATATAAAGAGAAAAGCTTTAACTTCATAGGCGCGGAATAGCGCAGATATTAATGTAAAAAAAAATAAACCTTCTGACTTACTTTTTTTCCGAGCGCTTTTAATTCTGATTGTTTGTATGTATTATAGGGTTTTTCTTGGGTCAGTTTTGACCCGAAAACAACTTTATGATATTACGCAACATCGTCAAAAAAATTAGAATATTTGGAAATATTTGTGGTAATTCGAGAGAATTACGATGAAGAACAAGAAAAACAGTTTAAGCACAAACAGTCTTAAATAAAGTCAGAGTTTAAGAGCAGATGGACTGCTGTACATAAGAAAAATTGCATCTTTTTAAAAAACAATGAAAATTGCCTTCAAGGTGCTTTTGAAATACAGAAGTAATTAAAACAAACTATGACGCAAGTTGGTGAGATGATCTATTAGATAGGAAATATACATTGCGATATGTTACAGTATTAGCTAGTGAAGGAATTATTTGGAATTCAATGAAACAGAACATTTTTACTCATTCAACTCAGTAAAACGAATTTGTCTCAATTAGTCACGGTGAAACTGAACTAATGTATATGAAGAACATTCTAATGGGATTAAATCGATTTTTGTACTGCACCTATTGACATCTATACTGATACCCAACCTGCAATTAAGTTAATTGGAGACAACTAAAATCAATCTAAGAGTAAACACATTAAGCTTGAATATCACTTTGCGAAAAATTATGTAAGGAAACGAGAAGTAAATGTAAAAATCTTCGGACAAGTTTCTTTGTTTGTTTTTTTTAATTTCGTAATAGTGGATAGATTTTCATATATTTCTTCTGTAAAATTTACAGGAATGTTTTTTTTTTTACTATTTTCCATTCTCGGAAGACGGAGCATTCCATTAAATGAAACTAATTAAAAAAGGAAAAATTCTTCAAAGATTCTTAAAATACATTATGAAGAACTCTTATCCAAGCAAATTCCTTGTTTTCTAGATACTAAAATTTACATGCTCAGTTTGAAAGAGCTGCTTTAAAGGTTTATATCTGTTGCATTGAGTAGCTGTGACAACTTCTTTTAACCTCATTCAAAAACTTTTGTGTTAAATTCATGTTGAACTGTTATTTCTTGATTTACAAATTTACATTCAAGCATTTAATAAATACAAATAACTTTATTTTGATACTACTTTTTATATGATGAAATTGAAATAATATTATTTTATTTGAAATAGGAAAAATTGGTAACCTCAAAGTCTAAACTAAAAACAAGAAATACACAATTAAAAAAAAAATTGGAAACAAATTCATGTAGCAGTTTCCACTAGCCTCTATGAATTTTCTATGCGCATTAACTAATAAAAAATAGTGCCTAAAAATGTATGAACACATCAAAAGTTGAGATCCAGTGGTTACAAGTGACATCTCAAAACAGCTGTTTCTCAGGTAATTTCTGATCATCAGTTGAGAGATCACTGTAAAAAAACCAGGTCTCAATACGGAGGTTGATATAAGTTAAGGTGGGAAGAAGCATGGAACCATCAAAGTCTAAACTAAAAACAAGAAGGACACCTCCGTTTTGAGATGTTACTTGTAAACACTAGGTCTGAACTTTTAATGTGTTAATATTATTTTATTTTTCGAGAAAGAGATCTTCACTTTCGTATGAAAGTATTACAGCATCTTTCCGATAAAAAAACCGTTTTTAATTTCGGAGTTAAAACGTAGAAAACTAATTAAAATTATATTAAATTAATAATTTAGTAGTTACGACAATGCCACTTAACGATTATATTTTTAACTAATAAAATTACAAATTTACTGAAAAGATTTTTATTTTTTTCATTTGAACTGAAAAAAATTTTCATCTGTACTAATTTAATTGTTTTTCTTAGATTGAGTCAGTAAAGGTCACCTCTGGAGTTGGAGCCCCAGCCGCTGCAATCGTCCAAGGAAATATAAATACGAATATCACTCAGGTGAGTTAATTTCAACAATACTTTTTCTTCAATACAATGAAATCAGTATAGTTTAATATTGGATTGAAAAAGAAAGAAAATATACAACAACAACTCTTATTATCGTTAATTAAATTCAACAAAGAAATATTAATTTCTTAGTGACATATCGACAATGATCATAGATTAAGAAAGAATCTAACTTATTAAGTTGGATTTAGATCCCAGTAGGTGATTTTTCTTTAAATGCTCTCCACCCTGAAATGAATCTATGTTATAAAAAAAGATAAATCAATCTGAAATTTCTTTTTTTATGTATAGTTTTCAAGGATTTAGTTAGAGATTGGGTTTTCAAATGAATAACAAGCATTGAAAAAAAAATGATAAATATTAGTTGATAAAATATTAAAA